>WURT03644014.1:0-19682 GCA_009936505.3 Holothuria glaberrima | reverse complement strand
TATATATATAGGTTTAAGGTGTTAATAGTAACAGTTTAGATCTAAATTTAAATCAATCCTAAGATAGAGCAGAGCCCTTTTCATGGAAGAAAAGGTTGGGACCACCTTCGACATTCGATCTCTCTCTCTCTCTCTCTCTCTCTCTCTCTCTCTCTCTCTCTCTGTGTGTGTGTAAACCAGTGAACAAATGGATTTCAAAGATCTTTAATACAACACTGTTCTCGGTGATAGGCAAGTGAGCATACTCAACTACGACGTTTTGAAAAGATCATCTTGTCTTGTTCACGTATAAAAGTAAACTGATTGTAAAAGGCACATAGAATGCAAATAAAATATTCATGTAAAAAACCCCTAAACCCGCTAATTCTTATACCCTATGTTTGATTTCTTTTACGTTTATGCCCTCTAGTTTAAATGTATGCAACCGATAGATGCATTTAAGTTCAACTCCTTCCCGAATCCTCTTACAATTATTATTGACTTTTTCCAACCCAATAAGCTCAAAATCCCTTCAGTCTTCGAAGTGCTTTCCTAAAGGTGTATTATGTCTGCGAAATTCCTGCCTGTGACCACGGTGTCTACTTCGTAGCTCCAACTCTGTTTCTCCTACGTATTGTTGTTTCAGTTTTTACAGTCAATTAAGTAAACAACTCCGATGGTATTGCAGGTTATATCATCATTAATCCTAAACTTTTCACCAGTAGTAAAGCTTTTTATCCAATTGGTTTCTTTTAAAACATTACGGGTTACACAGTATTTAGAATGTGTTTTGTAGCATCCCTCCCTCCCCCGTTGTTCTTAGATACTTTGGCCCGTACCAAGAGAGATTTTAAATTAGGAGGCTGCCTATAGACCACTACCGTGGGATATTTAAAAGAAAGAGGTGTAAGGCGTGGGTAACGAGTAGTCACTAAAGTGGGCAGAACTTGTTTCTGTTTTTTGTTTTTACTAGAAAAAAAAAACTACTTCGCAAAATTTTGTTGGCTTTACCTATTTTCCCAAGAACTTTAGAGCTAGGAAAACCACGTTCACTTAGATTGTGTTCAAGCATCTCAAAATTCTTTTGAAGATCCTCTTCCTGTGAACGAACGGATCTGATACGTAAGGCCTGCCCGTAGGCAATCTACAGGAAGTCTGCTATGATAGGAATCGTAATGTAGATACAAGTTTTTAAAAGAAGGCTTAACATACAGATCAGTATCCAAGTAACCCTCTTCTGTTCGTTTGATACTAACGTCAAGAAATATAATTGCATTACAAACATTATTAAAAGAAAATTCCAATTCATTGGGATATAAATTGTTTAGAATCTGCATGAAAGAGACAAATGAGCCCTTGCCATGAGGCCAAAGATACCATCAATGAAACGGCACCACTCAGTTGGTTTCACAGTACATTCCTCCCACAATTTTTCCTCCACAAAACCCATGCCCGAAAAAGCGTATGCCGGTGCCATTTTCGGCCCTATAGAAGTACAAGAGATCTGGGTTTAAAATATATTATTAATTTTGGAATGATTTTCCTCTAGACTTATTCTGTCGCATACTACCAAATTATCAGTGGTAGGAACTTAGTAATTCTGGTATTCAATGCTCTCCTAGCACCCTCTATACCCAGGTGCTGATGAAAACTGGGCAACATGGCTTTCACATCAATAGTAAACATGGTCACTTTGGAATCTAATTAATAATAATAATAATTTTAATTAATAAAATTGACCACTTTAAAAAATCTCTAGTGTCCTTTTTGAAAGAGTCTAATTTTTGCATTTCGACGAATTTAAGGACACGAATATGTTAACACGTACGGATGGTGGGCCATTGAAATAACGTTGATTATGTCTCAAACACCATATGGGGAAATATATTCTTATGTATTTTATTGTTTCAATTTCCCCTTAACAAAACCGCGGTATCATGATTTCCCCCAACATTACGGATTAGTGTTATATATATATATATATATATACATATATGTGGGTGTGAGTATGTATATGTATACCGCCAAGCAAAAAGGAAAATAAGTTATAACTCGACATTAATTCAACCAGATGGGATCTTTGCCCGATTCTCTTAAAGGATGTACGTCCATTTGATAATATTTGTTATGAACCTCTTTACACCGTTTCCTTTCTTTAGTCCTTATGGCTACTGTTTCGTGCTCACTAGCTTGAGGAGAAGTGATTTTTTTTTTCAAGTGTGTTTCAAATATACCATATATCCAGTCTTTGTTACAATATATATTTGTCGAATTATGTACAAATGAAAAATAAATTACACTATCTATTGTTATGTAACGTATTTTTAATATCATTGTTATCAATAGCAATTGACAACCCTGCTCATTAATTACTCTTTCTTTTCAACATCTCTACATTAGCTTGTGCAGCTTCGTCGTTTGATTTATTCCACTGACAGTGCCTTTATCCAGCGTATGTATTTTTCATCACAAGCGTTTTTCCTTTTCATTTTTGTAACAAGTAGACGTAAAACAAGGCGACGCAGTTGATCAAACAGTGTCCAATGCTCAACCACCTTGTGATGAGAAAGGAAAATCGTTGCAACAGGAAGATGCTCCACAACAACGATACTTTCCACAACTAGGACACCCTCTACAACAAGGATACCTTCCACAGCAGGGGTGCCCTCCACAACAAAGATACCCTCCACAACAGGGATGCCCTCCACAACATGGATACCCTCCACAGCAGGGATTTCCTCCACAACAGGGATATCCTCCACAAGAAGGATACCCTCCGCAACAGGGATATTCCTCCCAACAACATGTTGTATGGGTGAGCACTATTTTTGCTTGAAGTAGCTCCATACATTAATGTTAAATTTTCTTCGATGCTAAACGAGAAAAGTCATTTTGAGCTATTTTTGATATCTAGAAGGAATGGCATAATGAAAACCCACAGAAGTAATCTTAGATTGCATGCATAATTTCAGTTTTTTGCCACTCATAGCTCTATCATCATTATCGTATTTCTTATATTTATTATATTGCAAAAATGGCTAGGTAAAGTATTATCATCGTTGTCATTGCATTTCTCTGTAATTCAGAATATGATTAAGGGTTGAGGTGTATGGGGGCTCTGGAATCCCTACGCCTCTATAAAATGAAAGGTTAAAGTAAAACTACACGCCTTTTATATCGGGAATACGTAAACGGGTGGTAATAAAAAATTTTTTAAAAAATACCTAAATGTTGACCAATTTAAGCACACGTATCTGTTAACACGTACAAATAGTGGGCCACCGAAATAACAGGGTGTATATCTGTTTTTCAAATGCTACCAAATGGGGAAATATAATCTTATGTATTTTATTGTTTTTTCGCCTTTACGAAGGGGCGTGTCACGCTCCAAAATTTCCCCCATATGGTGGTTTCTAGCGTTATATATATATATATATATATGGATATATGGGTATATATATACATATATAGTTAGTAAGTTAGTGCAAATTGCCCATCTTACAGTAAAATATACACAGAATGACTACGGTTTCTTCACTGGCTGTACCAGTCGATTGTAAAAAAAATTGAAAAAAAAAGTTCACTAACTTCTTCATTTTTAGACCCCTTTTTTGAAACCCTTGACCGATTAATTAAGTCTACCTCCTTACGTTCACAATTGTTTTTATCTGTGTTTGGACAGGTTGGAATCCCAATAAGATCGGAGTTGCTACAGAGTTAAAGTGTGTACGAGGGGGGGGGGGGTTCTAAATTCTTGAGGAATATTCCTCTGTTCAAAAGTGTAACTTTAAGTAATATTTTATTTAAGGTCAGTTTGCCCCAGCAGTCATGGTCAGTACTCAACGTTAGCTTGAACCACACATCAAAGCCAAATTGGAAGTACAAATGACTTCGTATTTTTTCAGCTATTTCATGTGTGATGTCATATGTATTCACAGCAAACTATTTCTTGCCATCCTGTATAGGTAAGCCAAGCGACTCCGCAACTAGCACCAACAACCATTGTTAGATCTGTTCAAGTTCAGCCGGACGATTATCTCCTACAATCAATCTTGGTTTTGATTTTCTGCTGCTTTATTTTTGGTATAATAGCGCTCGTCCATTCTCTCGAGGTATTTATCGTTCGTCTTTGATTGTAATGTTAGAATTGACTGCGTGAGTAGAGAAGCGCGCACGCACGGCATGCGTACATTCAAACTTTTAGTTCGGTTCAATTTTGAGCCGAAACTAGTCACATATTTGAACCTTTTTTGGTTAAATTCCAAGTTGATACGATTTTGGTTCAATTTGAACAGGACGTATTCAGACTGTCGTACCTCCTGGGGAGGCCTTTTTACCAAAAGTTAAATTTGCCCGAATGTAGCATGTATTTTTCCACAGAATTGCTATTTTTTTACTAGAGGTGGCTGCACCTCCTTGTCCACATTTCCTACGCTCCTGGAAGGTTGATTCAATTTCCCGCTTAAACTGTGTGGTATGTAAGTTTGAATATGTAAAAGAGAGCACTCGTTGAAACGGATTGTCATTAGTAAAATACAGCTATGATAAGCAGGGCATTGCAAAAAAAATGGTGTTATTTGCTCAAAGAGTATTTTCAAAATGTTCAAGAAAAATCGGTTGTAAACTCTGGCAAATTTGTTAGGGAATAAATATGTTGGATATTTGCTTATCCCCAGTTTCTAAAGTCACACGGTGCTTAAAACAAAAGAACGTGTCACCTGTGTCCTTGCAACCCTAGTGCTTTCCTTATAATTCAAAATAAGTATAACGTATCCTACCTGTAGACCATGAAGCTATTCCGCTACATTTCCCCATACTCAGGGTCAAAATATTCTCACATGATCATAAAAGATATCAAATGAGTCTGTTTACAAGAATATACTATTTAATATTGGTCGTCTTCGCTTCTAATCGCGCTCAATCACTATAACGCGCGATGCGATGTATACGACAACTAAATGTAATGGTAGTAATAACTTTATTAAAAGGGGATGAACAGTTAAAAACTACAGGGTGTTTTCTCGAAACTTCTTGATGCTTTCATCTTGTACACCTTAAGATAATGTTTTTTGTAAGATAATTGTTGTCTTTTTCTACAGGTGCGGAGTCGCTTTAATAGAGGTGATTTTGATGGCGCTGAACAATCATCGAAGTCTGCCAAGAAGTGTGTAAATCTCGGCTTAGGAGTTGGCACCATTCTGTTCATTGCAAATTTGATACTGATGATCGCTAGATATAGTGCATCATATTGAATTGATCTTACAGCTTATCTGAGTTGTAATCAAGTCACTCATTTTTGCGGCAAGTCAGGTCAACTACACTCATTTTAGCGATTCTAGTCAATTCATGACTCGAGTCACTGTGTTATCTCAATGGGAGAAAATCGGTCAGAATTTTTCAAGTCAGGCAATTTTGTAAGTTTGGACTCGAGTCGTGACATGATTACAACAATGCAGCTTAGTACTATCGTTTCTGTGTTCACGAATTTCCACGGACTTCACATGGTATGTTCTATAAATGAGTCTTACAGTTCCGAGATGTTTGTACATACTTTAAATGATGATATACGATTATTTGGTGGACCTAAACTACTTACATAAAACAAAAATTGTTCATATACTTTTAAGGTGTAAACGGCTTTGAAAAGTAGTTTTAGACAGATTTCACAAATAATCAAGAAGCGACTACCTTGAACTATTGCAAATAACTGGATTTGTCTTTTGTTTCTTTTAATGTCTCTGCTTTACTCAAGATTTCCCCAACATTAAATGGTAATTTAAAGGACAGAAAATTACGGTATTTCATATGGAAGTATTTTGGTCTTTTATATGCTCGTTTAACGTACGCAACGCCTACACTTATTTGCTTATTTTATGTACCAAACGCCTGTTATCTAGCAGCAAGGAATAGTTTACACCCTCGCCTTAATCTGAGCGTGTAAAGTAGCCAAACCACGACGACGATAAAACTTATCCTTTGTTTCCTAACGGGAAATCTTGTAAAATCTTGTAACAATAGATTATAACAACGCAACAGTAGATTTAGAAATCACTTCCATACAAAGAGCCTCCTTGATAATAATGTTGTAAGGGTCTAGAACCTAACTTAGATCTTTTCCATCTAAACGACAACTACATTTTCTTCACCATTTTAAGAGCTATTTAGCCTATCATGCATTTTCCACTGAAGATGAAAATAGGCCTGAAACAGCTACTGCTCCTGTTACGTTAACCGACGCTAAGCAAGATCGAGTCAGAATCTCCAGCTCAGTATTTTGAATAATATCTGTCTGTTATTTTGCTTTCTAACCACAAAGAGATCGAGGGATATCTGTATGATTTTCTAGCTTTGTTATTCAGGGTAGGGCTATACACAATTTTTTAAAACAGTTGAGTAAAAAGTTCACCAACACCATAAAAATACTGGGAATGGGAAAATTTTCCCAATAACCTAACTGACTACCAAGAACTGGCTTTCCACTTTATTGGGAAACCACCTTCTCTATAACCACTTACTAAATAGATATTGGGCAAGATTTACCCAATTTCCGTATTTTAATATACGTGCCCCGTGTGCGTAAAGTTTCCACACAACTCTCTAGATCGTTTGCTTTATAAAAGATATTCTCATACTGAAATGAATAGATCTTCAACTTTCACGTCAGGTTATTCAGCCTATTTGTTTCCCGTCAGATGTCTGTTCATTGCACTTTTAGGTAAGGTACAAAGAGTTCCAACGTAAAAAGTCATGAGAATTCGAAACTTTGCGAGCTGCCAGGTTTATTACATTTACACTTTCATTGTATTTGTAAGAACCATGGGAGCGTGGTCGTAACCTCAAACGTCGGTAAACCATATGGCCAGACCTTTTTTATATACATTGGAAAGTAATTTCACTATAATTACATTTTCACATCAACTGTTTGAATGAACTACCGACAGGCCTGTGTAAGCTTTAATGGACTCAGCCCTCATATCACAGAGTATATGACAGGTGTAATGAAATGTGCCATTCATTAATTTATGTCAATTGCCTTAGTGCCATACATTAACTTCATACGAAATAACATCAGTAATGTAACTGTGAAAAAATATTATTATAAAGCATTTTCAATGAGTCTATTAGGCTAATTGATTTGATGGAATTTTCAACGCAAGGTTAAAATACCATCTTTAGGTTACTGTAAGTATTTTTATGCAAATTCAGCAAAGAGTCGTGAGAGCTTGTCTTTTGAACAACCAAAAAATTCATCTTACTCCTTTATGGAACTTTCAATATTGCGGAGATGAATATTTCGTCATCTTCAGTGGTTAGATCAGGTAGCAGCATCAGGTCGCGACCCCAATTAAAAGTGGCGCACCCTGGATTTTGGACTGGGGTCTGAGAATTGTGGGAAAACTATCTAAGCAGAGCGCCACGGAGTCAGTTGGATAAAAATACCCCCTAAATCGCCGGAAATCGTTCTTCCGGGCTTCGCAAATAAGCTCCTGGAAATGGTATTGTCAGTATTTTCTAAGATAGAAAACCCTCATCCTTAACATTATTGGCAGATTGTCAAAATATGGTCAAATTTTGAGGTGAGTGTTTTATTACGAGAAATGTTTTCCCGAGGAATACATTGGCAACACATTACTTAATAATAGTCATTTGGAGACTTCTCGCTAGTTTTCCGATAAACAAATGTCTAACAAAATGTTTACATTTTCTGATTGGTAGTTTGTTACGTTCTAGAAAACAACAGTTCACCCGGCCCCTTAACTCTGCTAAAACAATAGCTTAAATACATTTTCATCTAGCTTGCCAAAAACACTGACAACCCAACCCGAGGGGGGGTCTAAAGCCCCTTGACTCCCCCTCCCCCGGTTGCGCCACTGCTAATTGATATCCCCCAAAAAGAATAACAAATTTATTTCTTCACTTATTGCTTCTAGTGACTGCATTTGACTCCAAAAAGTGCCGTAAGCAATATGTTAAGTTTAGTCTATCGTCTCTGGCAAACACAGAATAGCAAGATAGGCTAAGGGGTATTTACTATTTTTCTTTAAGAAGTGACAAATTTTCAAATATTTTAGAACCAGTTCGTGACCCCATGATAAGTGCTTTGCGACCCTAATTGGGGTCGCGACCCCAAGGTCGGAAAACCATAGATTAGATGTTTTTGGCTTACATTAAATCAGACCCTTAAACAGTGGACGCGACGCGACGCCGGCCAACGATTAGAAAAAGTTAAAAACAAGTCATAGCTTAGATCCTTTCACACTTATTGCGATACGACGTGATAAAAGAATATTCAGTTTCAATGACATCAAGTTTCACCAACTTGTCGCCGAACTATATTTCGTGGACCCCTTCATGAGGAAGCAAATCACACATTATTCCCCCATTGACTAACAAACTCTAGTTACATTGTCAATAAAGTACCTCCAACTTTTAGGGTGTCAAATTTTGTATGGCAATCCCTTCCGTTGGCAGATCTCTTAAATTAAAGATTTGCCAGTATGAGACAAAATTGCCACTTTAAAGGATCACATGACTTATCAGGTGCTGGAGAAAAAGTTGCCTAGGTGTATGAAAGCACGCCAGCATTTTTATCGATATTTTCTGTAGTATCGCGTACATAGTGAATGGGCCAATATGCACTCATTGTCTAGGAACGGAAAATGTTGTGATCACTGACAACAGGGTGTCTTTAGGCAAGATGAGTCGTGACGCAAGATATCACTGACTACCTGGGGGAAAAACTTTCACCCTAGATCAAACCATGTAAGTTTACGAATCACTTAAAATCACTACGTTTTATTAAGCTAATACAGACTTACATGTATTGAAAGTTGGGTGCACATTCTTACTAAAATTATATTGACTTGTTCTTTAAGTTTAGGAAACCCAAATGTGAAGACAAATATGTCTCAATGTAACCCAATTTATCAGTTAAACACATTGAATTCAAAGTTGTAAACAATTGGGGAATTCCCAAAGAATAACCCGTTACAGCTTTTAAAACTAAAGTCGCATACTGTCTTAAAGACCTACCGACACAACGGCTAAGTGACTTCCCGTAGCCTAAACGCGTTGAGTACAATTACCAAAAGCGAAAGTAGTGCTTGTCAAATCGTGCAAACGTTGATGGAAATCTAAAAATGCCTTAGAGTTGTCAGAGACTTTTGGTTTTCGCCCTTCGACTCTTCCTCAGAAAGTCGACGGGACTTTGGATAAAGCGTCAGGGACGTACTTCTTAATGATGAAAACAATAAAAAATATATTTCAAACTGGTACATAGTTTCTCCACTAAGGTCGGAGGTCTACATGATGTTAAGCTTTAGGTAATGCAGGGAGAAACGAAACATTTTTAAAGCAGTAGGAAATACTTCTTTAGCAGAGTAAGATCAACACTAAACCTACTAGAATTCGTAACTAGGTTTCTACGGTTGATATTTTAAATTCTTTTAAACAAAATTTACTTTTCAAACATTCTTTAATTGAAAATTCCCTTTTTTAATATTTTATAAAGAGAAACGAAACAATTGCTACTTTTCACATCCTTTTGGCAACCCGTCGTCCTGGTCGGGGCCTGGGAATACTGCCCTTGTCTCGGAGCATCGGTCTGGCGCCAGCCATGTGGAAATAAGAAATTATACTACAAGTCAGTTTTTATTGATAATGGTATACCACCATTTACAGTAAGAACTGTACAGGCTATGTGTATCGGGTATTTAAGCTGTATGTACGAAGCCTTAAAGTAGGGATCTCACGTCTGAAATTTCTCAGTAAATCAAAAAAGAAACAAATCTGTGACAAATTAAACGGAAATTGACAGCCCTACTAATTTATGAACTGGATTTCCCCGATCTCGAATTATGACCAAGAAATAGTTTCTTTACGGCCGATCCCTCGACCATAATGATATTTTATTTGGGTTCTTATCAGGAATAAGTGCCGGTCGGAAAAGTTACATTAGCAGATTGCAGAGGTCGGCAATTCTGCGTCCTGTTCGGGTAAGACCGGCGCCGACCCGCAGATTTAAATTTAGGTATCTGCCGAGAAGCCAAATGGAGAAATATTTTCAGCTGATTTCACTAGCTTTGTTTGCCTAATACATGCAGGTCGGAATTTCCGGCTATAGCCTTATCTTCGGGGATAAAAACAGTGATCAAACATAAATATAACAGCTTTATTCGTTTTCGAGAACTTTCGGAACGATTTGTCTTACCGGCCGGGACGTTCAGTTTTCCTTTCAAAAAACGGGACAATCCCGATCAATCGGGACGGATGGTAACCCTACACATATGCTACGCTTGAAATTTGCATTCAGTAATTTACGCATATTTAGTACTAAAATAAAAATCGGCATCTGGTTGCATAGTAACCATAATTGACTAACGGCCATTCGATTTCTTTATGACGCAGCAGGTTTGAGGGCTGGGAACCTCGGATTACAAAAGCTGCCACGGGGGACTTCGCAATAATCTAAGGCACGTTCTGTCCTTCTTGAATTTATAATTGGACAAATAGTGGACATGAAGGATGCGCGCGAAACGCGCCGAAAAATAGACTTTTAAAGACCATTTGGTAATGTTTCTAGGAACTGCAGCTACAGAAGGAGTCGGAAAAGCGAACTTCTTTCGCAATCATCGGAATACAAAATGTACGCAGCCTTAAGTTTATAGGAAACTCGAACGCCTCCGACTTAATGAGTTAAGTAAGTGAAAAACTAGTGCATACTGCACCGACCCGACTGCTCCGCGACAGTAAAACACAGTCATATGGCAGACGATTCGGTAAGGTGTGTGCTAAATTTTGTTCTCGACCTCAGTGTCTGTCCCGATTGCAATCAGACAGTCTTCTTCCACTTTATCGAAAATACCAGTGTCTGATATTCGGATTGAAGTCGGGGGAAAAGTGAGGGTCGTCGCGGTTTAGTAAGGTCCTGGTAGTGTTCAGCTGTCATTGACCCAAAGGTAACTCATCTTTTAATAAAGAAGCCTTTGCAAATCAGACGACAGCTCCTTGTGCTCGACCATGTGTGACTTACAAACAGTAGACAGACTTTTGAATATATCCACCTCAGCAATGTGCGCGTACGGTTTACCTGCAATCCGACTGACCCGACACACCTGACTTCTGATACCGCCAACTCATCCCCGACGAGCAGTCAGGGTGAGTTGCATCACATTCCAATAAGGATTTTATTGCACGGTTTTGGACATACATTACGTAAACGATAGTCATCAATAAAGTTCTCGACAATTATGTAGCCCCGAATAAAATATTTTAAATTTTCTAACAAAGTCAGGAAACTGCAAAAGAAAGGCAATTTTTTTCCCGACAGCTAGCAAAATTTCCCCATACCCCTGATAGTTACGCCCCTGCACGCATATAACGTATAAGTTTAGCCCAGACAATTTACTTTTTAGCCATAGCCTATTAACTATTCAATAATACTCTACAAATCTATCACCTAAATAAGTCTTTGATTAAGACAGTAAGAGCAAATCAAAACTTACATATGTACACTTATTACCCCAAAGCACCATGCGTGGTTACGAGAAAGCAAAATTCTCAATTGGTGACTGCTCTTTAATTGACAACTAACATTCAACGGCATGCACAGAGATTGTTTTGATTACACATAAAATCCTCGCGTGATCACCATGGAGTATTACTAGGGCCGGATTAAAGCATTGGCCAGCGGGCACGTGCACAGAGGCCCCACAAAACTACATTGTCGAATATTTTAGGTAAAGTATTCCAGACTGAATCCAGAGGTAGCCATCGTAAGAAACAGAGGGAAACCCACATTATCGATGACCTGATTTTAGCTGTCTCGCATGCATAATTATAAGACTACACTAAAGATCGATTCAGTCTGACCGTGAACTGATCTAGCCGAAATCAGTGAGATGACGCAATTAATGTTGGAATTTGTGGAGATCATCAATGCTCATTTTCGTTTTGTAAGCCTACGTGTACGTAGAAGAAAATCTATGGAATTCATTTTGAGTGGGGAGGGGCAAGTGAAAGTGACCACAACCTTTGCCCTCCTTTCGTGACTTGTACCTCTGTAGTGTTGTGGAAAATTTTATAGTCCAAGGGACCCTGTACATTGGTTTGTTCCTAGCCCCAGATAAATCCGATCCTAAACATGGTCTTGATTTAATCAAGGCCGTATATTGAGTGGCAAAAAGTGACTGTACAAGTCATCATTGACAAACCAGAGTGAAGCTATACTGTTTGTATGAAAGTCATTCAGGGTGTAGTCATCAGCTGTATTTAGAAATCTAGGGCTATGCCTAAATATGGTTCTACAGGGAGCTTAGCTACTCCCTGCTTGAGAAGATATGTCCCATTTTAGAAGTCTCTAAACGCCCTTCATCATTTAACTTTTGGTAGGGCGGAATTGAAAATAAAGCTGCATCGGTTTTTCTCGGCTCGACCGAAGAGATTTTGGTTCCATGATTGGCAGACCACCCAACCGTCGGTCCGAATTTCGTGAGACCGCCCAAACCGACTTCAGTTTCTGGAGGTCTCGAGTTGGTCCCGGTTTGGGGCGGTCTGTGCATAATTTTGGTGCTCAGAAAAACGTAAATGGCTTTGGATCTATAAACAGAATGTCTAGGCTTTGTAAGGTAGCTCGTAATGGACATTTTGGTGAATAAAAAAGTCGTAGGGGTGGTTGTGGGTTATAAATTTTGATATTGGGAGGGGACTTTTAGGTAAGAATTGTAGGTTTTTGACCGGAATTGACTGCATTTGTTTACATCTCTTAACCTCTCTAACTCACCCTTGCCCTGTCATTTATTCATATCTCTTGACGTTAATTTGTAAGGATGCTCATAATGAACATTTAGAAATTTGAATGAAAAAAATCGGACTTGTCGTTGTGGAGTTATGATTTTGTGTGAATGGGGAGGTTTTACAGGGGGGGGGGGGGTTGAAATTTACGATTTTGACCAGAACTGACGCATTTTTGAGAAATTGAAATATCTTTAAATTCCCTACCCAGGCATTTATTCATCTCTCATAATGTTTGTTTAGGTTCTAAGGTATTCAGAAAAAATGAGTTGGGTGGGGTTTTTCTAAGTGCCTGATATATTTAAAAAGGGATTAAAACAAATGCGGATATCAACTAGAAGATCCGACACGTGTCGAAAGAACAAAGACAAGGAAGGGTATGATACCATTTTAAGAGCCTGGAAGAGATAATGGATTCGTTACGTGTAGTGTTAACTGGGAATGGACACATCTTTTAAAAGTAGCAGGTGGGTGGGGATGGAGCTCGTTCAAGTGACGACAGGGTTTACTGGGAAAGGGGGAGGGGAATAGGTAGATGACCCTATACCCTATAAACCTCTTCTGGTTACCCACGTGACCTAACATCATCCTTTCTTTCTGCGTACCGAAAAAATCCCTGCATAATTAACGTCTGTTAGTCGAAGATATGCTAAAAAACACAATTTCAAGATAACAGAATGCCCCATTACGATATCCCCAAGATCTCACACATTAACCGTGGAGAATTACCAATACTGTCCCTAAAACTACCCGGGTAGACACGTGGACCACGCTGGAGGAACTTTTCACCTCCCCGTATTGAGCCACTGGAACTTAAAAGCCCCTATATGGTAAACCATACTTGGCTCATACCATGCCCGTAGACACTTTCTCAAGAAAATCGCTGTAAGTTCAAATTGTCCTTACGATAGAAGACACCTTTCTGCTTTTACCAAGTCTGGAATCACCCCTCCACTCAAAAATTCAGGATTTGCCCGTGCGCAGACTGAAAGACAATATAATGAATTTGTGCATTTATATGGAAACTAAAATAACTTCCAACATCTATTGATTTTGCGGCAATTATGTGCCTCTTAATCAAAAAGAGACATTACCTTATTATATAACGACAATTTAAGCAATGGAGTGTACATGCATGGTGAGACTCAAATCGCTAAGTATTGCATGAAGTAAATTGGCTACCTCTTTTTGTAACAAACCGGTGCTTCAAATGCTGTTCGCTTGAAACTTCCCCCAGGGAAATGGTTATACAAAGTTTATTTTATGTCCATTAAATTCAACTCGTGGTCATAGCTGTATGATTAAAAGGTGTTCGCGGACTGAATAATTACTGCAGATAAAAAGGGACTAATATAAGTCAGGTTTGTTAATTCCTTAATGGGTGTCCCATGCATAGCTGAACAACGGTAGCTTATAGTACCCAGCTTTTACTGATAACGGTATATCACCATTAACAGTTAGAACTGTAAACGCTATGTGAATTGGCTGGCTTAAAACACTCGGGAAGTGCCATTTCCGGCCGTCTGGTGTTTGTAAATTCCAAAAATTTTCTTGTATGCTAGGCGCCAACTGATGGTGGCTCTCCGCTTAAATAGTCCTGCCGGCACTCAAACCACCCTCCTCCTGATCAGTCTTTAAAAGTTATGTCCCACTTTCAGCTTAGAGAAATATGGTACCCCTACATATGTAGCACCAGATGGCATGTAAGGACACCTAATTTTCCAAAGAAATTCTCAAAGGGAAGGGGAAACCCCTCCCTTAGACCCCTTCCCCAGGCCGGCGATCAAAGAAGATACTGCGTTCAACCTCCCCCGTGAGAAAAATCCTGGCTACGCCACTGCTTATGAGTTAAACTTTCTTGACACAGGCGTTGAGGCATTTTTTGTCGGGAATGTAGCCCGTTTTGTAGGGAAAAAATGTCCAGCACCCCCCCCCCCTCATCGATCCTTAGGGACGCCCCTGTATCCGTGAGTTTAAGTCACAAACAAGGCTTGCCATGAATATCATGAATTGATGATTTCCAAACTCGATTTTCCTCAATAAATATCGCCTCTACCCTCATCATCTGATTATGGTCAACGAGAAAAAATGTGTATCTTTATTACTGAAAGACAGTGGTCCAGTTCTAATCTATTTAGAATGTCTACAGGGCGTTGAAATATCGAATCATTTAACTTCTGAAATGTGATTGATGTGTAGTATACTGTACTTCCTAGCAATATCAAGTGAGTACTTTGTAAAAATAAAAAAAAAAAGATGGGAAGGAGGGGGGGGGGGGTCGGCTGAAGTTAATTGTTACAGTTCTTTAACAAATTACTTGTCGAAGCAATAAATTCTCTATGTTTGACCTGAGGGAGATTTAATTTGTAGACGTGTGGGGTTGTTGATTGTAAGTGATCTTAAATAAATCTGTTTACTTTGGCACCTATTGATTGTAATTTGATCTCATGTTTGACCCTTAAACTTAAGCTTTCTTTGAAAGTCACTTCAAACGCTCAAGTTTAATTTACATTTTCTAATACCCTCCTTTTAATTGATTACGCTTTGATCTTAGGACTTGTCCTTAAACTTGTTTTCAATTGTTTGAGCACTTTGACTCAAATTTTAAGATATATTTGCTTACCCAGTGCTTACCTCTTGTTTTTTTTTTTTTTTTTTTTTTTTTTTTTTTTTTTTTTGATCCCGTAACTTTTGCTTTATTGATTGTAATTTGATCGCAAATTTTGCCCTACTTGAACTTTTGTAAATTGTGTGATCTGTGCTTCATATACAGTAATAAGGAAAGGCTTACTAATTTTCTGCCGTTAAACTTTACTACGGGTTTTCTCGGGTGGTCTGACTTGAAAGCTTCATCGATTTGGGCGGTTTGACCTATTCCGAAACCGACATCGGTTTGGCCTCGGGTGGCCTGAACACAGTGCCGTAGCCAGACTTTTCGATCTGGGGGGAAGAGGGGGCGGAGGGTATGACTGGTGGGGCAGACGTAGCTGATGCTATTCCTGGTACTATAGGACTATCTAATCGGAGCGCCACCATCGGTTGGTGCGAAGCGTACAAGAACTTTTTTGGCTTTACAAACCCCTCAGATGGCCGGAAACGGCACTTCCCGAGTGTTTTAAGCTGCATGTACCCAGCCTTGAAAATATGGATCTCGTGTCTGCAGTTTCTCAATTAAAGCTAAAAAAATAATAATCTATGAAAAATGTTAATATATGTTTCTAAACGGAACGCCACCATCGGTTGGCGCGGAGCGTACCACAAATTTCCGGCTTTACAAACACCCAGATGGCCGAAAACGGCACTTCCCGAGTGTCCTAAGCAAGAATATATTCAGCCCCCACTTCGAAATTCTCCCCGCTTCTTGGAGCTTCTTGGATTGTTTAGCCCAAAAGTAGACCGAAAACAGTCAATAACTTTCACACACAAAGTCAATGCGTCAGTGTGTTGGGGTGGATATAAATGGAAGTTGATAACTTCGACTCGAGGAAGACAGAGCTCAGGCCCTCAGTTGGTTTACCATTCTTGGGCTAAATATACTGGAGTTGGACGTACTCGGCAGATGAGAGTCCTGTGTGAACTTGCTCGTAATCGGATTCTAGTCGTACAGTATCTTTCTAGGACTGACAAAATCGTGATAGACATCATCATGTAGCCTGTAGGCACACGTATTTGGAGTGTATTAAAATATTTTTTTCTCGGTCTGTAATTCCACTGGGGTGTGGGCAAGTGGGGGCGAGAGTTTCAACTGGGGAGCTCCCGCCCCCCTGCCGCCCCACTCCTGATTATACCCCCTCCTTTTAAACACTGAAATTTGTTATGGAATTGGGTGTAATTAAATCTGGGTCATTTCAACATGTTATTGAGGAACTTAACCTATGTATACTTTGGGCAATGTCCTTTTTTATATATGTAACTTGGAGACATGTTTTTATTTACTTAAAAAGTGCCTGAAGTTACCCAGGCAAGTTGGATATTACACATAATTAGGTGCTACCAAAAATTCAGTGGAATGAATTAACAACAGACCCATCATTTTGATATAAACACCCTTCAGAGTCTACTAGTCAAGGAGCTGCCTACCTGTTGAAACTGTGATCAGAGTTATTCAATAGTCGCTTCTGAACGAAATTTATCAAGATTCGCTAAAAATGCCTTTTATGATTATATAGTGGGTACCTCCAATATTGAACTATGCTTTTATGAAATAATCATAACCTTGTGTTAAAGTAACAATACCAACAAAGTTAAACGAAAAGACTGCAGTTGCGACGATTTACTAGTGAACCTTTCAGAGTAGGAACTGTCTCAAGTTATCCAGGCGTCTTAATTATCCCCGCTCTACGGGTACTTATCTCTTTGTATTGCCTACGTAATTGACCAAGAGTGTTAGCGGTTTAGAGAAGTTGTAAGAAGTCTACAACCCCCTCAAGTTTACATAAGCACGGGCGTTCAGCGAAAGAAGTTTTGTAACTTTAAGAGAAAACCTACAAACCTGGTGGTAGTACCATTATTTAGTAATTTGACTTCAGACGTTGAGCACTGGGACATTCGCAGGAAGACAGGCGTTATAGGGGTTTCATTTCGATGAATGCACACTCGCAGATTTCACAGGAAATTTTGGGAAATGTGTGACCTCTATGACGACCTGTAGCTGTTGACTATTGATTGCTTAAAACAGTCCGAACTACTTCCTGTATGTAAGTAAAAACATATATTTGATTCTTGGAAGGAAACGGTTCACCACCTGTTTGTCTGTAAGTTTTTTGAGAAATAGTGCGTATCGTTGCAAGTTACACCAACAAATGAAGACAACTGATTTGTCAACCAATCGTATACTCACCTAGGTCTACTTACTAAGCGTTCGGGTGAAATCCACGCCATCCGTGCAATGTACTTCATTGTTTTCCTGTAAACTGACGTCGCGTGACGTACCAATCCTAGAGAGAGCATAGCCCTTATCAAAGCAGGAAAGGTTCAGAGAAAATACCAGAGAGGAAAATTGAGCCGCACCAAGGGTTTGAACCCGCCATCCTCCGCTTTCCGGGCAGAGTCTGCAACCACTGTACCAGTCCGGCTTGTGATTCACAGAAGTGACAAACAGGCTACAAATACCTCGAGTGATTCAATTTTCTCTCCTTGTTACCATGGTAATCCCAAGCGGGATGAATAATCAGTAGGTCGAGGTTGGTAGATCCAAGTTAGAATAAGTAGGTCGAAAGGTAAATAATAGTATCTTCGATCTTTAATTGTTATACCAATCCTAGATAGAGCATAGCCCTTATAAAAGCAGGAAAGGTTTAGAGAAAATACCAGAGAGAAAAATTGAGCCGCACCAAGGGTTTGAACCCGCCATCCTCCGCTTATATATATATATATATATATATATATATATATATACTTGTAAATATATAGTGAAAATCGGTAATATATATTTCTCCAAATATGCCAGGTGGGCTCAATAACGGATACGCAGAACCCACCAAAATATTAATATAATCGAAAGAAAGAATGGTGGGGGTCGACTATCGGCAAAATGATGGAAAGACAGCACCGTAAGAACTTAAAGGCACTCTAATCTCACCTCAGACAGTAACAATTTTCCCAACCAAGATAACTTCTAGCTCCGCCTCTAACTTAAACCGAACCTCCTGTCTAAGTACACTTCTTAGTCAGCCACAGTAACCTGCACTGAGATTAAATTGCTCGAGGCAATATTGTCAATTACAGTGTGTGGGATTAATTGTGAACACAGCTGACTGTACAACTCATTGTTGACCAACCAGAGTGCAACTGTATTGTCTGAATGTATGTCAATCAAAGTGCAGTAATCAACTTTATTAAACTCTGGGAATATTCCTAAATATGTATGGTCAGAGGGTTGCAAGTAACTTTCTGTTTGGGAGATGCCATATCCCCTTGAATCTTTTTGTTCTTTAACCATCCTTTCTCAGTCTAAAAAAAGTAACCAAACGTACAACCTCTCAAAGAGTTGAGAAATTAAAAGAGGCATTTAACATTAAGGTTTCAAAACTACAAAGCAAAAGGGTGAAACAAAATTGATCTACATCTGACAAAATCAAAGGTTTATTAACAGAACACTAAATAGGCATGAAGAATAAGAGCAGTAGTTGAAAGCAATAAACGGTAGGCTAAACTTAAAGGGACAGTGGTATTTATAAAAGGATAACATGATAGGTCTAGACTGTAATCCCTTCATAAAGCCCATGTCACACCAAGCACGAATACTGAATCCGATACGAACAATGTGTTAGCTTAGAAATAGTTACCGTACAATTTCAACAGAGTGGTCACACCAAAGCACTAAACGAATCAAAAATCGTCCCATTATAGTACGAATTGTTTGAAGAGCGAAAACCACAAGGCAGAACGATACATAAAATTCTAAGCCAATGAGATGCTTTGGTATGATGTATCTCTCTCCGCTGGATAAACGACGACCAGCCGCCACTGTTGTACACCTGCATTGTGCAAACACTGTATACATACAGCACAGAAAATTTGATGTATGTTATGTAAACTGCGTAATGCCTTTTTTGTGATACTCTGATTTTATTGAGGAAGAGCCCAATTCATCAGGTAAAACAACTGCATGGCTTCCCAATGTGAACGAAAAGAAGCGCTCGGACATAAAGAAATGAGTAGCCTACATTTGTTTTACATGTTCGACTCGTGGTGATATTGTATAGCTTGTGTAGTTTGTTTACAGGAGCATCTGTCTGGGCTATGTTCTTGACAGAGGCGGATACAGAGGGGGGTCCAAGGGGTCCGGACTCTCCCTTTTCCCCGAAAAACGACGTGCAAAGGGGTCCGGACCCCCCTTTTTTCAGGAGTAAAAAATATTGTCCAGAGAGAAACTACGACAGTCGTAGTTGCTCTTCCGTATTCACCAG
>WURT03644003.1:0-19683 GCA_009936505.3 Holothuria glaberrima | reverse complement strand
ACCCAGTATTGCTGCAGGAACCTAAATCTACTCTCAATCATAGATGTGTCAATGCCTGGGAAGAGTAAGATGTAAAGAGGTACCCTCTCCCCTTCCCCTTTCGCATGTAAGCCTGGACTTTCAGTGAAGGTCTTTTTTTTTACTAGTTCCAATTAATTAGCTGTAGAAAATTTAAGGTAATGGGCTAACTTCAATCGAATTGCAAATTGCACTACAATGCCTCCACGTAGGCCTACATGAGATTCCCAACGGAGAACATCTGCTCTCAAAAACAAAATAAACAAACAAACACTGATTAAGCTCATTCTGCATATTTCTAAATCCTAAAGTTTGAGCTACGCGCAGGTCTCAGACCTACCGGAAACTCAATTCTACAGTACGTCGTACACATAAATTGTGTTTAGCTACCGCCTGTCCTCGTTTGAGTAACTCGGAGGTATAAAAAAAATATCAAGTTGGTACTTAATCCATAAAGTAGCCACAAGGCAAACAATTTAACTAAGCCCACTGTCATATTTTTGCAAATTTTATTTGAGCAACCTTACGGTGCAGAACCTTTTTCTTCAGCTCCTTCCTGAGCTTGTACGCTAACCTAACGATTCTACATATGGAGCTATAACAGGCCTAGGCTAAGTCTCGTAACTGCCTATGTGGCAGACTGTACAGCATATTCCTTGTTCAGTCAGGTGGTTTGGGAAGCTGAGGAGCTGAGCAAACAGAGTCCGCTCCGCGGGGTAGTCTTGTGTATAAACAGTCTGATCATACGGATTGCCTTGTCCGTTCTTACACTGTATATTCAATCGCTATCAAGTTCGCTTTTGTATATTACTGATGTGCCTGCATTTCTGTGGTGCACAGTGTATTGTGTACGTATAATTATAAATGTCTTGACTTAAAAATTACGAGCATTTTTATCTCGAAGTACATGCAGTTTTAAAACTATTTAGTGCATATATATCCTGACAGTATGTGCTAAAAGACATCGGAAATAATAAGAATTCTCTTAAGTTAACTGCGTGAGATATATTTGAGTGTGCTTTTTCAGTGCGAAGTTTTGTGTACGTATGCAATGGCTTACATACATATCAACGCGATGCAAGTCTAAATCGTGGTCTCTTTCGTTTATTTCTGTAATCAAGCACATGAAGTTTTACATCTGTATTTGTAACACTTTGCTGGCAATCAAGAATATTTTTATCCAAGATACTGCCTATGAAATCAATGATAGATACCCTCAACGATTTTAATCTGGATGCGTGTCCAGCACAAAATACTTGCACTACTGCACAGAAGGGTAAGAGGATTAAGGTTCAAACATGAAAGGAAATGCGCCCACTCGCAGTTTTGCAGGAATTAGCTGTGGGCAGAGAGCACAATAGCCTATTCACTGTGAATCAATACGGAGATTTAACCCCGTCCTGGACGACTGTGAGGAGACGCATAAGAAAATTAAGATAACGCGCCTTAGTTCAATGAAGATGAAAGAGTTAAAAACCGAAGAACTACTGAGTGGATCCCACAATACCCTCCTCCCCATATGCAGACAAGAGGGTAAGGTTACAAAGGCACATGTGTTTTCAACAGGGGGCCACTTTTATGGGAATTTATGCTTTGTAATAATTGTAGCCCAGGCCCAGGCTTCAAGGCAGTAAAAATCAGAGGAATAAAGGAGGTTTTACATGAATTTCATTGACAAATGTGTAAAAGTATATGAGTATGAAGGACTTTTTCAGGAAAATATAAATCAAATATAGGAATTTTACAAACTAGCTGTCCTACTTCACAAAGTCACAAAGTCTAATTTTAAAGTCTGTGAATTCAAGGTTGGAGGTTTATTTTTACTCTCAAGAATAAATAATAACAGACCACAATACCTGTCTCAGGTATGATAGAGTGACAGACGCAGGGAGTGTTTAAGTAGCCAAGTACTGTACCTTGAAAAATTGTACTGTTCTTGGATTAAAGTGATGTTTTTACCCTAGAATCAAAGTGTCCTTAAATCACAAGTACAGTTTATGCACATTAAAAAGGCACAAAAAGTAGCAACATTTAAAATTTCTAAACATAGAATGTGACTGTCAGATGATTATTTTCTCACTGTTAGGGTGTGTTCAAATGAACTGCTACTTATGCTGCTTAATAAACAGACACAACTCATCGAAGCCCTAACAATCTTGGCACTGCATATGGTGAAAATGTTTTCAAATATTTATCTCAGGGGTGTGCAACCTTTTCAAACCCCGGGCCTAATCATGTTGCTGTGACCATCTGGGGGCCGCAGTGGAACTGAGAGGTGTATATGAAGGTCTCACTCTCACCTCTTCCCCATCCCCACCCCATCCCCACCCCATCCCCACCCCATCCCCACCCCATCCCCACCCCATCCCCGTTAGATTGATTAATGTGCCCATCTAAGCAGACCCGCATGTGCTCAAATAATATTGTGGTATGGGCCTACTAATTGTTGACGAAATTTGCCCCATGTGGTAACATCTCTATTTTGTTGACAAAAATGTTAATTCAGATGTAGAATGCATTTTTGTGTCATTTTCCTCCACTTTGAAATCTGCGAATCCATCCTAGAATTCGTCCCTAAGAGAGTCCACTTGGTTTGCAAATGTCCTGAGTAGTCTGGGAGAGGAGTCCTCACCGAGGCGGATAGTTAGGAAGTGTCATGCATTGCCACTGAGTAACTGTGGGATTTTCCATAGACCGATCGTGATAAATTGCACACCCCTGATTAAGCTGCTCAGGTAGCCTGAAATAAACCTGAATTTCCAATAAACTTTACACTGTATTACTTGTCTATCATGACACTGTCAGATATGGGGGATAAGAGGAAGACTATGGTTGCTTTGAATTTCTTCAGACACAATAATATGGTAGGTCTGTATGTTGTGCATGTCAAGATGCAGTATAATAATGTACAGTATCTGAGCTACACAAGTAAGAATAAAGGGTCATAAAAATATACTACAACTCAATATTGGAACTAAAAACCAAATACTGGAATACTGTAAATACAAAAATGTTGAAAGGTTAATTGTCTTCATATCACCAATGGAAACAGGAAAGAAATACAAACACAGATGATTATCATATTAATTCCTCTCACCATTTGCTGTGCAGTACCTTACCTATGTTCAACATTCCCATCAGTTATTTTAACTGGGGCTATCTTCCAAGGACAATTGACTCTTCCTCCTGGAAGCCTCTTAAAATCAAACTGGCAGCAAACTTTGGGGTCTGGACCACAGGAATGAGGGGCATC
This sequence comes from Holothuria glaberrima, assembly GCA_009936505.3. Lineage (NCBI taxonomy): Eukaryota > Metazoa > Echinodermata > Holothuroidea > Aspidochirotida > Holothuriidae > Holothuria > Holothuria glaberrima. Next base: position 16,412 of record WURT03644003.1, on the reverse strand, counting down.
ATAACTATAGAAGGGCATCATATGGCAGAACATATCAGTACTTGTTTCATGATCTGTAAAGAAAAAGCCAAAAAATTCCAATATTTGGAAATACCTAGAAAGAAACTTATTTTTTCCTAGAAAGTACAATGATTGGCATGTACATCAGGTAGGTCATCCAGATCACTGACTGTGTAAGAAAACATAAAGCACCAGGGGGGGAAAGAAGAGGAGTGGGGGATCATCATTCCCGACTATCTCTACCAGCCACCCCTGACTATGACTGCCAGCACATAGTTGTTTCATACTTAATCCTCAACTATATTGACTATTACTGTTATTCCTAGTGCTAATAATCTGCTAATGTAATTATATTTAGTAGTTAGATGGCCTAGCTAGCTAGATGGTCTAGCTAGCTAGTTGGCCCCTACAGTTTTCACATCACTACACTACCTTTGGATAACACTTAAAACAGGAGAAAATAACAGGCAACAGAAATTTAGCAGAAATAACATCTTGAAATATTAAATCTGTCAAATGAAATAAGAACTATTGCAAAGTTACAAATGTTACGTTTCCAACTAGGCAACATACAGTTGAACTTACAAAAGATTTCTACTTAATGACTTCAAAATGAAATACATTTGTAAAGTATCATTCTTTAATATTCCCCTTCTTCTCCCCAGCCCCCCCCCCCCAAAAAAAAGAAAACAGCACATAAACAGTATTAAGCAACAAAATCACTGCAATAACTTACCCCAGTTCTGCCTCCACATGAATTCTAGTTGTTGACGTTTTGCTAGGTATTTCTTCACCTCATAGTGGATTCTTTGAATGACCATGGCATCATATCCCATACCCTTTAAGAGATATGCTAATGTAGGAGACATCCCAAATGGATCTATAGACCAGCTGATCTTTGGTTTAATACCTGTGATACAAATCAATTTAATTTGTAATAAATATGTACTGGTTTTTGTAGGAGTCAAGTAATGGCCACACAACTTTTCCAGCTGATTTAATAAAATGAATGCAACAGATGGTGAAAAGCTTTCATACTCCATTCCCACTCTACTAAAATTGGTTTTATATGGCCAAACACAACCTTCCAAATTGCTTTAAAAAGCTATTGTAAAAGATGGTGAAAAGTTTTCACATTTTAGTTCCACTTTAAAAAAATTAGTTTTATTTTAATACCAATTAGTGACGGCTGCCATAGAAAACCAGTCACCCCAATCACATGGTCAAAAAACATTGGGGTCATTGACAAATACTTTTGTACAGATGACATAAGGATATTATACAATACCTCTATAACTTCTAGGCCCTACCAGGTTCAAAGGCATTGTTGGTCAGTATCACGACCCCCACAACAAAACTTTCAAAAGAGAGCCAGATTTATGAAAATATGTCTGCCAATACTCAACTAAATGGAAGCCAAAATTGCTATGTAGCCAGATTAATTGCATAGCTTAGCAAGTTATATAAATTGCTTTTCAGGTGATTTCACAGCTAAATGAATGAAATATGATTACACAGAATGTAAGATGGCTTTGTTTCATTTGTGATCTTTTTACAACCTACAAAGTAACGACAAACAACCCCATGAAGGTCACAACTCCATCCCCCAGGGAAAGACATTGCTGATGCAATTTCCATTTCTTGAGTTCAAATTGAAAGACTTTTACTAGTCTCTTCATTTAATACCCTCTTGCCTTGTTTCCAGTCACCATACACATCTGACTGTACCAGCACATCATTTAAAACACTAGTCTTATCAATATCTATACTTCTCTTCCTCCCCTCCTTTAACCCCCCCCCCCCCACCTTTTCCCAGGCACAATTTTGGGCATGAAGAACTAAAGCCCTGTCTACCACACACCACACATAATTAAACCATACATACATAAAGCTATGTTATGTGCACCATTTAACAGAATGAATAATACCCATTACTGCTCTGCCACTGCAGAAACCCTCTAATTATACCCAACCATCATGGTAAAATTTCAATACCATGCCTTTTATTACATGAGCAACCAATTTTCATGCCTCTGAAATCATACATGCTTCTCCCAAGTTACGGTGTATAATTTTATTTTAGACCTTGAATATTACAACTGAGGTATTAATAATTCATGCAGCCTTGTAGACCTTACATGTATAATCAACAAGGTACCATTACTCCAAAGTTTCATCCAGATATCAAGGCTTAACTGGAAGGTTCGATACACTTAGTACATGTTTGTATGACTCCATGATTCAACAGCACTACGTATCTGTTCATATCACACATGCTGTATCTCTTTACACTTCCAAAGCAATAATGAATCCTCCATTTCATAAATAATTCTGTAAAATGCTTAAAGCAAGAACTGAAGAGAGTCAACGTGATGCTTCATCTTTTATGCTTTGATCTCTCTGGTGAAATATAACAAAAATCTTTTTAAACAAGTAAGCAGCTATGAATTTACATAACATCACACATTTTTCATTGCACTTCTACAGTGGTCCCACATCAATCCCTTCAGGGCTATTCCTTTAAATCTGCAACCAGGTTAAAATTAAAACTAAATTAACTCAGCAGTGATGGCTTATGACAAATAATGGCTCAGATTAAAGATTTGCAACTTACAGTACCTTCTGTGCCTATGAAATGTTTAGTAGCACTGAGCAGTTTTTGCATAATTTAACAATTCATTTTGAGGATAACAAATTCATTTTGAGGATAAAAAATGCATGTCTTACTCCAAGGTTGAGTGATTGGTAATTTGGTATCCTCTTACAAGACATTTGAAGCTGAATGGAAAGCTATGTTTATCCAAAATTTTCATTGTCACTTTCCAGGCATCTTTTAACTTTACACATGTAAGATTCATATCTGAGTTTAATAGGCTTGCAGCGAACAAGAATATATACCATGATGGCTAATACTGATTCACCATATTCTGTTTGTAAGTATACGATGAGATATTCTGGAAAAGCTCTTTGCTAGATACCATCCTCTTACCTAACATTTCATCCATCCATTCATGACCTTCAATAAACTGGTCCAAGATTGCAAAATAATGACAGTTTGCCTCGTCCACCATTACCCAACCTCCGGTGACAATCTCCAACTGACCACTGCTTATCAATCTGTTTAGTGAGAACAAAGTTCATCTATCACAAAAGCTCAAATATTGTTTTATGTCATACCAGTGTTCAGATGTTTTATAAGATACACATGTGTGCAGCTCACTTTTTCCACAAAACAATACAAACATGCAGGCAATACTGATCATAACAGTGCCAAGATCAACACACTGCCTAAGCAGCAAAATGAATGTGTACAAGAACAACCTGAAGCAGGCATTGCTCACAGTACGAAACCCGAAGACAGGCAATGCTACAGTATACCAACATGAAGGCACTGCTCACATAATACTGCCTACATGCAGGCATATTGATTTCTCATGTGCACTGTACAGTACAGTACATAAAGATTACCTACGGATTTTCATTACCTATTACAGGTACAAACAGCTATGCCTACTTGTACATATTTGCTAAGTGGGATAGCCTAATGTTACAATCAGGAACTCGCATATTGCTCAAAGGAAATCTCTTAGATGCAGGTATACTGCTCACAGATCAAATGCCTACATATGTGCATATTGCTTGCTGAACATTACTTTCATGCAGGCATATTGCTCACAGAACATCTCCTAGATGCAGGCACATTGCTCAAATGAAATCTCCTGGATGCAGGCATATTGCTCGCAGAACATTACCTAGATGCAGGCACTGTTCATTACACAATACTGTCCAATGATTACAGTTATGCTGCCACAAACACTCTGGTTGTTATGTCAGTATTGTTTCAAGCAGTGTACATACTTCACATTTATAGATGATATTCACTTACTATTAATTTCCCATTTAATTTTTCTAACACATGTTTGTCTTCATTATTTTTGTTCCATAAAAGGCAAAAGCTGCAGTGAGGGAAGCTTGATAAATATGTTCAAATTTAAATAGTATTTACCCAAAATACTAAGACCACAGACCGAGTACAGAAAGTATCAAACTTCACAACCAGTGGACAGAACAACAGTAGCAGCATTTTTGTTTTTATCAGTTAATGGTAAAGCAAAAAAATAATTGTGAGAAGTCAACAAATCTACAAACTGCTTCTTACAAACTCGTAAATCTTACTTTTTGGCCATATTTTTCTTGGTCTCTGTTGTCTTCCCCCACCACTCTGAAAGGTAAGAGATTTCAGCCCAGATGAACTTCATGGCTGGATACTGCTTTAATTTTTCCACAGCATTGTCCAGAATATGTTGTGTCTGATCCTGGTAATATTTAGAGAATGTTTTTATCCAACCTGGTAAGAAAAAGTACAGAACAGGGTAAAAGTAATTTTGTATTAAAAGAATGGTATTTTGAGTCATTTTGGCTCACAGCTACAGCCAAAGACCTGGGCTCTGTTTCATAAAGAGTTACGATTGATGTTAAGTTTGATCTGTCATGCAATCGTCCCATTGAAATCAAACTTAAGATCGATCTTAACCCTTTATGAAACAAGGCCCTGATCTTGTAACCAACTTTATTGGGCTGTTTCATAATCTGAACCAAGAGATGGCCCAGTTTTAAAGGTATAGCGAGAGGATGTTCTAAAGTTTGCAACATTTTCTGATCTTGGACCCAAAACCAAATTTTCTGATGACATGAACTACAATCTTGGACAAAACTCGTTGGGACACCCCCGCTCCCCTTCACAAAGTTGACCACAGTTAACTTGTTCATGGCATATAGTCACTCTTTCTGTGCAATACTGGAAGGGGGGGTGGGGGTTTCATGAAACCTGGGAACTGAGATTTAAGAATATTATGACAAAGTGTCCCAACAGTTTTGTCCAAGATTGTAGGCAGACATCACTTTGGCTACCGAAACATAAAGCACCACACCTTTTTTATTAAACCTTTTCTCTAAGCATTTAAGGGCTGAAAAACCCATACAAAGAATGAAGTCATGGTTAGTATCCATGGCACAGATCGTCTAGACACATCAGTGCTATTTTTAAGATTCTGAAGATTACAGGACTTGACTTAATCAGTTGTAGCAACAGACCATAGTTAGTGTCCTACATATATTTGTGACATTGCTCCTCAAGAACTTTTTATCGAGGAAATGGTTGACAGAGGTTGCTGGCAGGGCCCCTGTTTCAAATTCATTTGTTTTGGCCTTTAAATAAATCTGCTTTTGTCAAGTGCTGACAACAAATATTTTGACATCCTTGCAACTAAAGGAGAAGACAGACACACATGATAAAAGGCAAGAGACATAGGATCCAGACATGTGGTATGGATGTATATAATGTACTGTATATGAACAACATAACATTACAAGTTAAAGGGCAAAGAAGGGCAAAAGTACCATACGATGTCCTGATAATGATCAATGTACTGTCTTTTTTTACAAAGAATTAACAGATCACTTCTCATCCTTACTGTATGCACAGTATTTTGTAAGTATACAGTATATTATACATGTACAGTACAATTTTTATACTTCGACTTTTTTTCAACCAGAAAGCCAAAAGGCTTAGTGATTCCTTGCTGTATGGATATATTGTAACAAACATGAATCACCCACACGACAAGTATGTGATCCCTAACAGCAAGGTCAAAATAAGCAGTCGAATACCAGGAGCTACTTTCTGCCAAAATTAACTCCTGGTCCACGAGCTTTCAGGCTGGACCAGGAGCTACTTTTGGCGACCCAGTAGTTACTCTATATTTAAACGTTTTTAATTTTGATTTGGAATACACCCATGCGGTAATTTCTATTAGAAAACAGGGTCCAGGCATGTTTTTCTCAAGGAAATACTGTCCGGGCATTGCTCCTGGCATTATTTTTTCAAGAAAAAATATGCCCGGGGAATTTCACCAGCCGTTATTTTCATGAGAAAATGGTGACCGGAGTACTGTTTTGACCGGGTCTCCGGGCGCTTTTTCTAATCTACAGGGGCAAATAATGCCTGGACATCCACTAATTTTGAGCCCTGTCTAACAGTTATCCTAATTGAGATATCATGTTGGTTTTGACCTTTTGAAAGTCTTGTGAACAAAAATGACCGTTTACCTCCACTTAAAACAAGAGGAATTACCTACCCTATACAGCCCTTTTGACCTTTAGTGACCCCAAACGACCTTTGACCTCCACCAAAATCTATAGGGATCATCTACTCAATAAGAGCAATCCAAATGCTAAGTATGAGATCTCTTACAGTTACCATTCTTGAGATATAGTGCTTACAATGTTTTGACCTTTTGACCTCTGGTGACCCCATATGACCTTTGACCCCCACCAAAAACAATAGAGATAATCCACTTAGTATGGGCAATCTATGTGCTTAGTATGAGATCCCTCAGTTATTCTTCTTGAGATATAGTGTTTACAAGTTTTTAACCATGTGGACCTTTTGTGACCCTAAATGACCTTTGACCTCTACCAAAAACAATAGGGATCATCTTCTCAATATAGCCAACCCACATAGGAAGTATGAGATCCCTGGGAGATGCCCTTCTTGAGATATCATGTTTGCAAGGTCTGACCTTTTGACCTCTCTGACCCCAAATGACCTTTGACCTCCACCAAAAACAATAGGGGTCATCTACTCAATATGGCTAACCCACACACCACGTATGAGATCCCTCAAAGTTACCCTTCTTGAGATAGAGCATTTACAATCAAAGTGTCACATACACATACACACATACACACACACACACACACGACATCACCATCGCATAGATTCCTTGCCTGCCTTCCGCAAGGAATCAATAATAGAAGCCTTAACTATATGGAAGACTGTAATATACGTCAAAACTAGTACTGGTACACAGAACTGCAGTATTGGAAAACCCACACCTTTGTAATGTCTGAATGGAACAATAATCGTCTGTATCACCATGGAAGTACAGTAGGTAGTACTTCTGTGCTATCACATTACAATTTGAAAACTGGTATTTCCACAGGTGTGATGTAGAAAATATGTATCACATGAATGAAATGTGTAGCTGCCAGATACTGTACATGTAGGCAGTAGTGATACTATAGATTAAATCTTCATTTTTTTTGTCTGGCTGTGGGTCCATTCCATCTTATAGACAGCATAATAAGAGCCAAATTTAATAAACAGTTCAAAGGTTTACCACCATCCACTTTAAAAATGGTCCAAATATTTGGGCGCAATTAAAATTTTGCTGCTTTTGTATGCATGGCATGGCCCTTTACCTACCAACTCTTCTCCTCCCCTACCCAAATCACACTCTTCTTCTCCCATTCTTAAAACTGCAAGACAGATTTTCATTTCCACCTTTCATTGTAATTCTCATCACTGTTATCCCTCATATATTTATAGCATAGTGATACCATGAGTCAGTTACTTAAAAGAAGAGTCTAAGCTCAAATCAAGTTTTGATATGTTAGAGGGGTACTTATTCTAAGCAATCCGGTGAAATTTCTGTTGAAATCTGTTGTGTGGTTCTCGAAATATCAGCAGTTAAATTTGTAACATTTTTAGCACAAAGTGAACTTGAAACAAGCACATATGGATGTCATAGCCTCACATTAATGAGCAGTCTTTTGTTTTTCTTTAAACTTTACAACCAATTTTCTCCTCAACAATCCCATGTTATCCGATTGTGATTGCATGAGAGGCATGGGAAAATTACAAACTTCACATTCCCCATGGGGAGGTCCTACCCAAATTAACTTCAAGGTCAACACAACACACTGAAAAAACAAAGGAAATAAAGCTTCCCTTATCAATGTGAGGAAGTGATATCACCCCTGCTTGCCTTAAGCTCACTTTGGGTCACAAATGTAGTAACTTCATATGCTGATGTCTCTAGTGATACATTCCAGTTTGAATGAAAGTTTCACAAAGATTCAGTTCCTCTTCCACATATGAAAATTACATTTTTGCTTGAACCGTCCCTTTAAAAGGTGTTCAGCGTAGTGTCTGTGGTATACGTTTTGTATGCATTGACTGACTCACAGTACCAACCGACTCAACGTACACTCACTACACCATGTCATAACAACCTGTATAAGATATACCATAGCAAGGTAAAATGATTAGTGAAGAAACTTTTTCAGAATTAAGCCCTTGAACTTACCAGGATCATTATGCGAATGAGGAATAACATAAACTTTAAGAGGTTTGTTTTTCCATTGATTGACATCATAAGATATATCAAACCCTTGCTTCCACACTCCTCCATTGGCATTTTCAAACTGTAATTCTTCATACACATCCATCATCTGTAAGAGGCATATAAAATGTGAAATTAGTCCCATTGGGCAACTTCATGAGAACAGGTTATTGATAAAGCACTGAATGGAGGGTCATTTATGCCATAAATGTGTCCTTGATCATACAGTAGGTATGAGCAATTAAATGCAATAAGTGCAGCATAGCTTACTTATAATTTACTGCTGCATAAATAGAGGACACTATAAAGTGTACTTTATTCATTGCAAGGACAAAGCAGAGTATGATAACTCCGAATAGGAAATCAGACATAGCATTTAATGGCTGCTTTTGACTATTTCCCAATAAAAACAAGAGGGCAATCCACAGAGTTGCTTATCTCATCGCTAGCACACACACTGAGCCATATAACTCGAGGACGCATGTCAATGTGGAATCCAAAGATATGATAAGTATAGACTCATAAACTGTTTACAGACAAAGACATTTCTGCGTGTCGGTAAAAGAGTTTGTAAGGGGCGCTCACACTGTCCTCACAATGCAAAGTAGATTCCAATTCATCTACTTTCTGCATGCAATCACACAAGCGTTTACACGCGCAACACCGAACATAAAAGCATTTGGTTTTGCGCATGCTCTATGCCAACCAATGACAACCAGTGATGTAACCGTGAACTCACTAATAGATACCCAACTCCTCAACCAATACTGTTACCCAAGTTGACTCCTCATAGAGACGCAAATATCGGGACAAATTAAGTGCTGAGTTGACATATGCCCTTTTCTATTCGGTGATGTAAGTATAATAAAGGTACGCATTACAGAAGATGCCATTGTTAGAATAGTGTGGCTTGCGTGAGCGTTGTATACTCACTGAGTACAATTCTCTGTGCTTTTTATCCAGTATACTTGACGCACACTTCTGCTTGCTTGGAAAACAAACATACTAGTTCCTTTCGGTTGAGAGTGAGTGAGAAATTAAACCCGCATATAAAAGTGCGTAATCTGAAGTAGCACACGTTAATTATATTTGAGATAAATGCACAAAGAAATGTATTCTGCATGAACATACTACGCACAGGCACATCAAGCTAGTCTTGTAATTTTGAATTTGATTAATAAATACGTTCTTAGTTTCCTACGCATATCGCTGAACAGAACGATGCAAAGCACACTTTTGCCATGCCCGATATTTGCATCTCCATGAGGAGTCACTTTCCATTACAATGTCGGGAGAAGTTAAATATCTTTGCGTGCAATATCTTTAGTAACAATACTTAACAAACATCAACTTTAATCCCCAGTGAACACCATACATACGGTAAAACCATTGACGTACTGGGTTCTATGAGACATACGTTATCCGGTTATGGGCAGCGCGACCAATTCATTTGTACATGTTGCGCGCAATACGTTTGGCGTCCATTATGGCTGATGCTGTCGTGTTGTCACGTGTACTTGTGACATCAGTGGAGAACCTCGAGGACGGATTCCCGCCCGAGGGATTGCCAGGCACTTAAGGGCAAAACTCACAGCAAGTAAGCATATTTACAGTTCACGCGCATGGCTTAGCCATAGATACTACTGTGACACAATGGATGAGTACTCTTCAAATCCAAAGAGACGCGCTATCTTGCCCTTCAAAACCAGAGACGCGCAATCACCAGTGTGACCGCGTTGGAGGCTTCTGCGCGTGTTGTTTTTCCCTACATGTGCCCTTTTGTTGTTGTGCAAAAAGGACATTCTCAGTGTGCTATGCAGGAAATCTGTGCACATAATATGATGTGCATGCTTGCGCACGTAAGTATGCACATCACTGGAATGGACAGCCAGTAATAGTAACAAGCGTACCTACACTTTGTCATTTACGTTGCTATCAACAATGTCAAGCAGTCATTGGGTATCGAAACGGTATTCACAGTACAGCCCACACCATTCACTAAGAATAGGGAGCTTGCACCAAAGGTCGAATTCAGCTGACGTACTAGTTGTTCTGGAAGAAAGCGCGCCATTGCTTTACTTCATGACCTAACGTCTGCGTGTGTTGTTTGTCCTCCAGAAGGTGGTTGCGTTAGTTGACTTTTGCACGCGTGCAAGGTCCCTATACGCTGGACCACTCCTAAAGGTGCGTTGATTTGTTATGTGCTTACTACCGTGACGGGGAAGCAATTCGTGCAGCCCCGGTTTTTTAGTATAGCTCGCGTCAAGTTAAATCATACACAGAGCTAGAGAGAAATGTATTTTGTGTATATCACGTGCAGGCTCACCATGCTTTTCTTGTAAAGTTCTGCATAATTGATTAATGTGTTCTTCATCTAATTTAAGCATATGGCTATCGCTAAATACAATGACGTGCATGTCAAACTGAGACTTCCGCCCTCATATTTGGGTCTCCGTGAGGAGTCACTTTCCATAGCAATGTTGATATAGAAGTTTAATATCTTGCATGCAATATCTTAAGAAACAGTTCTCAACAAATATATCGACTTACATCACTAATGAACATCATTCATAAGGAAAAACATTTCAACACTGTTGACCTTTCCTACTGGGTTCCACAATGCTAAATTTCCCACTTTGGGACACCACTTTACCAAGTTTGTACAAAATCTAGTTGGCCAACTGATACCATTTTTAAACCTTTGTCTCTATGTCATGTGATCTTCAATATCGGTTGCCATGAGTGATAATTAAATATTATGGTAAAACTTGTCGTTCCTAATGTACATTTCAAGTTTCCTATCAGTGCAATGCTTTCTTTTGGAACTGCAGCCAGAAAATGATTGCTGCATAATTTGACCTTTGGCATCTGACCTTTAAATCTCACCTCTGACCTTTGACCTCTTCTTCCAGGGTTTGCAAGACACAATTTCCCACCCTGGGGTACCTTCCCATATAGTTTCGAGAAAATCAGTCCAGCTGTTAAGTAGCAGTTTTGAAGATTACAGAATGTGTATTTGACCTTCTGTCACGTGACCTTTGGCCTTGGTTGCCATGGCAACCATACATTTTGTTAGTACTAGACACGTTCATCACATGTGTGAAGTTTCATGTAAGTGGAATTTTTACTTTTGGAATTATGCTAAAAAATACTAAAAAATGTGATTTTTCACAAAACTTAACCTTTGACCGCTGACCTTCACTTCCGAGGGTCTGGGGCACAATAGTTTACACACTGAGGTACCTCCCCACCAAGTTTGAAGAGAATCGGTCAAACCGTTTAGTAGCAGTTCGAATTTTTTTCTAAAGGAAAGGTCCTGAGGGGATTTTATAGGGGCTGCGAGGGCGAGATGTAGAATCTTCCAGAAGATCATTCCCCCGAGCCTCCTCCCCCACAGGTATGTCACTACAGAAACATGCTGAGTAGGTAGCAGTGCTGAATATTTTTTAGGGGTAAATTTTACAATAAGTACATACAGCCTCCATATGATGATGAGGATTTGAGGTGAGTGGGTTTAAAAGAGTGCAGAACTTTACAATTCAACAGTTACACTCAAGATAATATTTTTTTTCATGACATATTGGAGTTATTCATCATTTACTTTGCCTTTACAAATGCACAGGAACCATGAGGAAACATGACCACATAGTACAGAACATGAAACAGAAGAAACCTTCCCATAAATACATCATTCATTTTGAGCTTCCATATCTTTCTTTGTGTTTTGTTGAACACAATTCCAGCAAGCTTTTTTCACTGCTGAATGACCATAATATGAAGCCTATACAGTACTGCATGCTGTTAGCACTGAATTTACTTGCACGAAGAAACCACTCCACCCACTGTTATGCACATCTCGTATTTGCAGCAGCGGCAAGATGAATACCATAGTGAGAAAAAGTATAGCGCCCTCTAATCCACTTTATACTTTTGCCTGTGAGCTGCATCTCCTTATTATACATAGCCCTTAAGACAGTCAAAATTCTGTAGTGCAGTAGGTCATATGGTATAAACACAAAACATGCCATCCTACCATGTGAGGGACAGAACCTGCTATTCCTCTACTGCACATTTATTTACTAACACTTAAAGGGCGAAAACAGTCAATCCAAGTTTATTTTCAAAATTCTGCTAAATCATACAAATCTCCTCTAATTATGCTCATCTTTCATTATTGTTCTGTATGAAAACGATGAATATTTAAGGTAAAACAAGGAGTTACTCTGCATGAATTTAACAAATTATTGTCATATGATTGATATGAGCCATTCCTGAAGTAGGATAATGGAGTGCACTAGTTAAAATGGGTGGGAGGGGGAAGAGGGGGGACTGCATTTTCCCTTTAATTTAACTAGCAAGGTTTAGAAAATTGCCACTGCATACAGCACTTAGGTTCATACTGTATGTTACATCATTTAAGTACAGTACACAAATATCCATCACAGACACAGTGCTCAGTAGATATCTCTTTCATATCAAGAACTGCACGGTCACGTCTTGATCGTGACACGACTGTAATCATCATCCAGGCCAAATTCCTTGAAGATCATGACAAGACTCCCCACTCTCCACATTTGGTGTTAATTACTTCAAGCTGGGAACACACCTTGTATGTCATGATAAAGCAGTATTGGGTTGCTTACTACCTGCTGTAACATCAGACTACCATGCTAAATTCGATAGACCATCCATTCTTTTGAAGCAAATTTGATATTGAGGCACTGGCTTACCATTTGTTATACGATGTTGCACATAATTTAGTTTTATTTTGCTTCATACCCTACTTCAGGGAAGCTTAAAGGGGAAAATGCAGTCACCCCAATCAGAGTTAGTACGCCCTGTGGCTCTAGTTCATGAATGGTCTGTTTTGATCATGTGACAATATTTCTGTTAGTGAATTGTGAAATTCAAGGAGAATTTCACCTTGCTTTACCTACTGTTTGTAATTGTTGTGTTCAAAACGGCTTCAGAGATGCTTGTAATGCAATGAGAGGAAATTTGCGAGGGTTTGCTGATTTTTCAAAGCAAATTTTGAGGCGAGTGCCTAAGATGTCTTTATCCAAGAAAAACACCTATGATTTAGACCACGCTTGCTATACTACCGTATTTTAAACATCAAAACCATTAAATTTGACTTTTTTGAGATGGTGTTGGCATACAAAATGTTTACTCCAAAGCAGTGAATTAATTTCGTTTGAGAGAACCTTATTTCTTTGAATATAAAATTATCTGCTCATTCAAAATTGCTACTGTATGCATGGTTTCCCTTCAAACCGAAAGTTTTCTGTAATGCAAGCACTACAAATGAAACAGGGACCTGTTATAAAGTTGTACGTTTGATCACGTATGTACTGCTATTAAGCACATAAACTATCTAATAGTAAACATTCAAAGTAGATGATACTTTATTCATACACTGCTGCAAATAAAATAAAATACTTCTCTCTCATTTTCCTTGTAAATCTTACTGAGAAGGGTCAACTGCCTGATAAAGTTACATTACTTTAAATGTTTATTGGTGTGGCATCACTTTGATATTTTTGTATATTTCATACTTCCTCCTGTGGTCATTCATAGTATGCATAATGCATACTGGATGTAACATGGGGGCAAGTACATGTCAGCAAAAATTGATCCTACCACTTGGCTGACTGAGCTATAAACGCAGTAATATATTACTACCAGAAGACTGTGTTTAATGGATGCATTTACACTTCTCACACTACATCCACTTTTTGTACACTGCCTTAAAAGAGGGTTGACATGACTGTTATCCTTGTTAGGTTGGATTTAAAGGGAAATGTTGTGTTTATTTTACAGAAAATTTTCATATTGTTTAAACTCACATTATACAGAATGATAGATAATTCAAAATAAGGCAGTGTGGTAGCTTTCTTTTCCAGAAATAATGCTCTCACAGGAAATTTGGTTATTTGCTGCACAAAAGTAATTTGTTCACCCAAACTTTCAAAAATTAAAATGATGCAACATCCGTTACCTTCGTAATGCATAATATTTTGAAGAGATAAAGCTATTGCTAGAGTTTATTGGTGAGACCAAAGAGTTTAATAATGGCTTAAGGTATTTTCTTTATATGACATGTTGGTGCATTTTAAATGCAATATTTCCCTTTAAAACACCTGTAACCTGCACGGTAGGTGGTTTTTATTGCCTTTGCTGCACAGTACAGACATATTTTTCCTTGCTGAGGAGAAAATAAACAACATACTCTGTGGGGCCACCAGAGTTCATCTGTAGTTTACCATGGAATGGAGCTAATAGCTGCATGATTTCACAAATATCTCTCCATCTTGATTCCTTGGGTCACATGTCAAAGGTGCCGGTTCTTTGCATGACAAATCAAAAAGCACCGTGGAGAATTGACTGACACTCATCAGATTAAATCAGTCACCAATTTTCTGGGCAATAAAAGAAATTTGTCCAGATCTATCTTTTGATGACTCTAAACAGTGTTTCAATGCCTTTGACTCTCTTTTCACGAATTTATAATGTTAAGTCCATTTTCTTCTCTTCTCATTTTTATGACGTTGACGAAGAGTACGTACCTAAACTCATCAGCCAATCACCTACATCATCTTGTGCTTTGGATCCTATTCCAACTGTTCTTTTAAAATCATGTTAAGATCCTTTACTGCCACACATTATGGATATAATTAATTATTCCTTATCATCTGGAATTATACCCAAGTCTCTGAAAACAGCCCAAGTCATTCCAGTCCTGAAAAAACAAGTCCTAAACCACAATCATTTTAAAAATTATAGACCAGTATCAATCCTCAAATTGATTTTTAAAGTGACAGAGCAAGCTGTTGTAGGACAGCTTAATGATTACCTTCAGCTTAAAGGTCTACATGCCCCTATGCAATCGGCATACCGTAAATTTCACAGCACTGAAACTGCAATGCTACGAATTCAGAATGATGTACTGAAAGCTGGTGATCAATGCCAAGATCAAGCTGTATTAGTACTAATCATTTTCTCTGCAGCTTTTGATACTGTAGATCACGACATTACTCTTAAACCCTTGCAAGCTTGTTACGGTATTGTTGGCACACCGCTGAAGTGGTTTGATTCTTATTTCAGAGGATGCACTCAGTCTATAAACATACAGTAGGTGAAATTCTGTCTGACCCACATAGCCTGGACAAAGGAGTACCTCAAGGCTATGTACTTGGTCCGTCCATTTTTCTATGTATGTAGCACCACTAGGTGACATCGTCACTGCTCATGGTATTAGTTATATGTCATATGCAGACGACACTCAAATTTATCTCACTTTGAAACAATCTGAGTGCCATGATGCAGTCTCCCATTTAGAGCTATGTATTTGTGATATTAAATCATGGAGTACTCGTAATAAGTTGGTTTAATGACTCTAAGACAGAAGTCCTACATATTTCTTCCAAATTTCTGAAATGCCCGTCTTTTCCTAGAATCTCAATTGATGACACTTTTGTTGATATTACCAGTAATGCTAAGAGCCTTGGTATTACCATGGATAGTACCCTGCAAGTGTAAGATCATGGAAACAACATTGTTTCTGCAGCTTCTTTTTCTATTTATAAGACTGGTCAATTAAGCAATTATCTTGATCGTAAATCTACGGAGCGTCTTGTTCATGCTTTTGTTACGTCATGTCTAGACTATTGTAATAGTCTCCTGTATGGTCTTCTATCAAGCCACATTTTAAAGTTACAAGGTATACAAAACTCTGCAGCCAAATTAGTTACTCGATCCAAGATGCATGAACACATCGCACCAATCCTCTGTGAGTTTTACTAGTTACCAGTGTTAATAACGATAATAATGTTCTTATATAGCACTAAATCCAATTGTTTGGAAGCATAGTTCAAAGTGTTTTACACAACAACTTACTTTACTTTTACACTATTCAAAGTATTGCGTAAATAGGGCCACCGATTTTTGGCGATCACGGAAATTGCCACGGAATCACAGAATTTTAATATTTTTACAGAAAATCATGGAAAGTTCGAAAATCACTTAAAATGCTATTGAAGTTTGCAATCTAGGTGGCAAAATAATAAAAAAAGGTTTAAAAACTTGTGTGTCACAACGCTGGAAGGCTCTGGCGACCTTCAGTCTGATCGAAAACTGTTGAAAATTTACTCCCTCCGATGTTTACTAACAAAAGATGCGGGACTAAGTATGAGTTGTGCATTAACAGTACTACTAGGCTAGGCCTAG
>WURT03643993.1:0-19684 GCA_009936505.3 Holothuria glaberrima | reverse complement strand
TACGTGGTACATGGATGCTTTATTGTTGGAGGAAGAGCCTTTTTGTTTTGTGGAGGTCAAAGGTCATCTGGGGTCATCAGAGGTTGAAAAGCAAAATTTCCCAAGAATTGCCAAGAAAATCACGACATTTTCTATGGCAAGGAATCACTTAGCCTTTGAGCTTTCTGGTTTTCTTTTTTTTTTGCCATTATCACATATATTCTGGAATATAACTGTGAAACACTTTTTATTGTACATAGGAGCAAGTCTATCTTCCCTATCTGCTACATATTACTTATGTTGTCGTGGTTCATTAATGTTATATTTTTTTTTATCAATGCTGCATTTCCCTCTTTGATTTGATAATGTCTTCCTCTTTATTGCCGTGGTCGTTAATTCACAGGAAGTGTCCCTCTTCCAGGTATGTAAATTTCTAATGACCTGGTTTGACATTTTATCATGACCTTTGACATTCCTTTTGACTCACATTTGTTTCATCTGTAGTGGTTGCATTGCACATATTAAAAAATTTACATCTATCGGCAGATGTGCTGTCAAAAAGCCCGTACATCAGAGCAAATCCAGCATGTTAAATTTGTGATCTTTTTATTTCTGGATTCTGATCACATTCTTCCTTTTACTGATTAAATATTGGGAATGTTGTGAACCAAAGGAAATAAAAAAGTTGAATGGCATTAGGATGAATTGTTGAAAGTAAAGGTTTTTGGTTTCGATGAAAGAATTCCTCAGAATACTTCTGCACTTTTCATCAAAGAACCACTGAATTAAAGGTTTAAAGTTACCTGAAATTCAAAACTCTTTTGACATTTCAGGTTTTCTCCTCAAATGTTTTCCTTTATATGCAGAGCTACATCAGGTTGATTATAAATTACAGTGAATAATTTATATCTTAGCCTTAGTTGCCAAAAAAGGCTCATCATCGCAAAGCCTTATTCTTCATACCACTGGAGCAAATAGTTACATCTGCCTTGACTCCTCCAGCAAAAAAATCTTTTTCTTCTTATGTTATACAAAGATAAAATACTGTGACTTGTCCATGTGTAAAGTACTTGATGTTAGTGTTGGTGATTATCTAGTAAGTAACATTGTAGAATGAACTTTGGCAAGCTCAGTGGATGATGCTTAAATGTATGAGAATTTCTCAGCTTCAAAATTAAGTATGCATGCAGCTGTTGAAGGATTCAACATTCAACAGCCATTGGTGAAATCACCATTCTTGTGCATGAAAATGTACATTCTTTGCAGCTGTTGCTTGCTTTTCCAAATGTTTTCACCCTTAAGTTTGTTAAATTTAAATACTTTGTTGTAAATACTGGCCGAGATGATAAATTTTTGTATGTGCAGTGCAGTTGCTACTGTTGGTGTCCCATGTTACACTCGTTTGGGGTCTTTTCTAACTCCCTCCTGGTTCCACCTCATTTCTCATTCAATGGTTCAGGTTTCAAGTTCCCTTCTTCTGTACTAAACACTAATGTTTCTACCTTGTCCTTTTTCCATTTTTTTTCAGCAACTTACCCCTACAGATCCTTACAATCTCACTGTCATTGCAATGCATTATGAGTTATATTGTATTTTCCTTATTACTGTGGACAGTGACGAAGAACGAAGATGATCTTTGATTGTGTGCCTGTGTTTATCAGTTCTGTGGATATAATTTGGATAATTGCAACCTTTTAAACTAAAAGTTGGGCTATTTATCTGTGGGACAGTCCTTCAAAAGTCAAGATTTCAATTGGTAAAATGTTCTGTAAACTGTCACAGCATGTCTCCTTATTTACCATCATGGATAGGCATATATGATTGAAATAAAATTCATGAGAAAATTGGTGACAAAATTCTTAAAAAAAAAAATGTTTTGTTTACCTGGGTATGATTATGGCTTGTATTGTATCTTGTTTGTTAATTTGATTATGATTTGTAGCCTCTGAAGTTGATTCAGTAAGAGTGTCTTACTCTTATTGGTTGAGTAAGGTGCTGGTTAATTGAGCATGTGCTAATTTCTGTGGCTCTGTCTAGGTATGGATTTTATGTTTTATCTTCTGAAAATGAATGTATAACACCTCTCACAAGGAAGGATAAAGCCTTTCATGCATCATCGTATTCATACGAAAAGTGACCAAAGCTTTACCAGTTATTAAACACTATCATTACCCTTTTCAGTGTTGAGTTATCTTTACATAAACATTGACCCATTGCAGACACTTATAAAAAAGACTATGTGACCCTTTTCATTTCATACTCAGCTATGTGACTGAGATCATTCTACTTGTCATTTTAAATTAATCCATGTTTTCTCTTCAGACCAAAATAGCATGTACTTGAGAGTGTGGGATTTAAAACTTGTCCTCAGTATTTGCATGTCCACAGAAATGTATAAAAACAATTGAAAGTAGTGAGTGGAAAATAATAATAATGGAATGAGCCTATGATGTAAGA
Source organism: Holothuria glaberrima (assembly GCA_009936505.3). NCBI lineage: Eukaryota > Metazoa > Echinodermata > Holothuroidea > Aspidochirotida > Holothuriidae > Holothuria > Holothuria glaberrima. The sequence continues at coordinate 17,248 of WURT03643993.1, read as the reverse complement.
AAATGGCAGTTTTGTCATGAAACTTAAGAATAGGGGTATCACTATCTGGAAAAATATGGAGACGTTATTTGTGTCATTTGTATTAAATTAACACAGAATTCTGCTGATATTAGTCACAACTCATTAAGTAAAATTTTGATCATCCTTTAGACTTCTCTGTTAACAAGCTGCTGCTAAAACTATCAGCAGTAAAATTTCCTTTTGAACTTTGCTTCTCAGCTTAATAAAACTGTCCTAAACACACTACTTAAACAAGTGGGACTACTTTGTCCCTCTGCTCAAGATTTCTTTTCTCTCAAGGTGGATTTATATTTCAGCATCTTGCTGCAAAGTTATGAAAGTTGAACATTGTTCAACTCTGAGCTATGGTGGTGATTGGTCCAAAAGAGCAAAGAATGACCATTAATGGTTCATTTAGCTTATATCACATGTAAATGTGGAAGTATAAACCAGCCTTCATACTTTCTCATAGCCTTAACATCAGTCACTTCTTATAGTCCAGAGATTCTTGTGAAGTAACAAGTATACATCTAAATTAACCACTTCTTTAATTGGATCAGATCATATTTTTTGGTCAATCTGTTCTGTAGGTCTGGTTTATCTCACCATGTAGTAGTTTTTCTTGTTTTGTTGACAGTTCCAGTTTTTGGCCTTCTCTCCATAGTTTAGCATAGTAGCTGTTAGTGTTTTATTAACATTTATAACACTGTTAATAATACAATACATTTATAACACTGTTTATAATTTTATAATAAGATGTCAAGAGATATCATTGCAAGTGTTAATTCTGTTGACAATACATTTTGTGAGAGACTTTGGTCCCAGTAGGAAAACCGGACTGTCCTCTACCTTCCCTAAAACCAGCGAGCTATTTTCAATTTAATTTGAGGTTTGTGCAAAGAATGTTTTGAACTTTCTGTTGAGTAAATGTACCATGTGATTTATGATGCTTTTCTATTGAAGGTTAATTTATGAGTCACTTAGAAAATACTTCACCCTAAATTCAGTAGCAGAACACACATCGTACAAGTAAAGTCAAGAGGTTTAGTCAACAATTAAATTTTCTGCCTTCGAGTTGGATTAGTGTTGTGTTCCTAATATCAAATCAATGGATTATCTTTACAGGAGCTGTGCCTAACATTGGTATCGGCTTTGTTGGTGTCAGTGATCTAGATAGTTTAAAAGATAAGACATACAGAGTGGTTGAAGGTGCAAGCAAGTACATTAATGTAAGTATCAAATTATTTAACTTATTATTAGTGAAGGATAAACTTGTGAAGAGGTATTTTGTTTGTGGATGTGAATGATGAGGATGGTTTGAGTTAGTTAGATGAGGTTTAACGGCTCAGTTTGTAACCAGTTGGTTTAAGTCAGGCCGACCACTGCTTTCTTTCCAGTTGTGGCTCACTGGCTTGTTTTCCCTACTCCATTATTTATGCTGAGCACCAAGCATAATGGCAGTAGGTTCCATTTATGAAGTCTTTGGTATGACCCGGCCAGGATTCGAACCCAACCTTCCAGCTGTAAGTCAGGAGGATGGTTTGAGGGCAGATTATTTAAGGAAATTTAGTGTGATTGGAATTTGCTTTAATAACTCACCTGGAAATGTCCTGTGCGGGAGACATGGGAGGAAGGGGGCCTGTGTTTCAATGTAAATATGGTACTCCTTGAATAGCAGCACCCTACTGGTTTGTGGCACAATTCATAGGTTCAAGTGGTTAATGAAAACTCGTAAGGTTATTAAAAGAATTGTATTGTGTCAAATATAAAAAGGAAAAATAGAAAAGGAATATGTATCTTTGTAAACTAAAAAAAAAAAATATGATAATTAGATATTTTTGATGCAAGCTGTATAAGTGGTGTACATTTGTCTACTGTTAAGATAAGAATTTTAATTCATACCAGTATAAAATAGCACTCACTTAGGAACTAACATTAACCAGCTATTTCTAAACAATTTAGTTTTTTTTGCAAATATCACTGCTTCAGTTACATACATTTTCAAGAAAAGGTACACTGGACAGTTTTCAGGTTGCACTGCCATAAAAATGGATAATAGAACTTGAAATTTGTCCAAAAAAATTTTATGCCCAGAGGGTCTTACCTGCCAATTAAAAGGTCTAAAGCCACTGGGCTTCAGGGTATACTGCCCTGGACCCTTGCCAGAGGCTTTCCCCTTATACCCTAGGAAGTGCTCTTAACCAGGCCCCAGGACCTATGCCATTAGATGCTTTGCTTGCTTTGATTGTCCCACACTCATGGGCAGTTGGGCATTAGTCAACAAAAGTACCATCCTTTAGCACATCAAAAGATCTGTTGGTAGAAACCTTGGGTTAAAAGGAGAAGTTGAGTAGTTAAAAGTTATGAAATGTTTTAAATATGTTTATCTGGTCTGGTAAGATGTATTTCAAGTAGAGTAAAGCCTGTGGGTCTTACATACAATGTTTACACACCAGAATTCACAAATGACATAGACTTGTCTTCTTTTAAAATTAGATAGCCTAGTAACAGTATTGGGTATTTGTTATCACTAGGTGGATACTGACTCTGGTCTGGTAGAAATTGCTGAAGGCACTCCTGCCACAGATGACGGTGAACCTTATACACTGAGAATAGAGGTAGACGATGGTGGAAAGTATCCAACGGTTACAAGTGTAGTAGAGATTACCATCAAGGAAATTCCGAGGGAAGCTGTGTTCAAATCAGGCTCTATACGTCTTTCTGGAGTCACACCAGAGGAGTTCATTTCACCAAGGAATGGTGTCAGCCAGCTTGACAGGCTCACAAAATTGTTGTCTGATATTACTGGAGCAAAAGAGGAAAACATAGATGTCTTCACCATTTTGCCAGTGGAGGGTAATGACCAAGCAGTAGATGTCAGGTATTCTGCTCATGGGTCCCCATACTACTCTGCAGATCAGCTCAACAGGGATGCTGAAAGTAATGTTCAGCTGGTGAGTTCGTACATCTTAATATTACAAAGGTTGATACTTGTACAAGAGAGTTAAATGTCTTGTGAAGGACTTAATTGAAAGGGTGGTCAGTGAAACTGTTTCCGTCCTACTCTCTTCTCTGCCTCTCCCCCATAGTTCCTAATTAAGTTAATTCACTCTTTATACAAAAAAGTAAAAATCACTTCATATTTTGATATTACTCTTATCTGCTAAAATCATTTTACCCAGGCTGCAAGTGTCCTCTTTTTATCACCATGCCCCCATTACAATAAAAAAGTTTTTTAGTATCCAATTTCATAAGTGCATAAAGAAATATTCTCATGGGGTGGAAAAAGTCCTCACTCTTTGATGTGATTGGTCTCATTAACTTATCATGGGGCTATTGTGCTTATCCCTTGGTAATGCACTTGATCTCATTGAATTATCTCAGGGCTTTTTTCACATGTCCCCTCTTACAAAGTTTTCATAGAGTGAGACATTTTTTAACCTTGTCCTCAGATTGAAGATACCCTTGGTGTCACAGTAGATGCTATCTACATTGATGAGTGTTCAACAGCTGAGTGTGAGGCAGATTGCTCCAATGTCCTGGAGATAGACCCACGACCAGTAATCATTGATGCTCTTGATGCGTCAGTGGTGGGGATTAACTCATATATTGTGCCCTTCTGTGGTTGCGCTGCCAGAGAGCGTGATGTAGGTACTTGTGTGAGCCATTACTGTCATAATGGAGGAACCTGTGAGGACTCTTTCTCTGGTCCAAGGTAAGCTTCCTATTCAGTTCAGTTTTGATGTTTCATTCACAGCTGTTATCTTTTATGGCAATATATTGGGTATAATTGTTTGTGTCAATTTAGTTGTCACATTTTAGTCCCCAAGTTTAAATTTTTGTGTACTTTTAAGATGGCATTCACCATTTAATTGCCTCATTAATATTTGTTAAAGTCACTTAGAAATATCCAGAATTACAGTTTACATTGATAAAATGTATAAAACTTTTTTACCCACAAATAAAATGAGGTCACATTTTATACTTTAAGGATGTGATGGACAACTCATGTCATCCATATTGTGCTGGCAGAATCAATTACCTAATATTTTATTGTCTTGTTAATGCTATTTGTTCCTTCTCAGATGTAAGTGTGGTGATGGGTTTGATGGCCCATCTTGCCAAGGAACCACTCGTTCCTTCCGAAATGGTGGTTATGCGTTACTCCCTACCCTAAAACAGTGCAGTGAGACACGCACCAGTGTGGAGTTTGTCACTGAAAAATCGTCTGGAATCCTTTTCTACAATGGACCTACCTCTAAGGAAGGGTCAAGTGACTACATACTTTTGCAACTGAGGAATGGTAAACCCCTCCTTAACATTGACCTGGGAGGCGGTACTGAGACTCTGGAGGTGATGAATTCACCTGCTTTGAATGATGGCAGGTGGCACAAGGTGGACATCTTTAGAAACAACTTGGTGAGTGTAACTATATCCGTCCAGTTAAGTATTCATTTCATTAGGTGTGTCACAGGTAAGAGTACCTTAGTTCAATCACTAGAGTTTAGACTGTGTTTAGAATGGTAGTGGAACTACATCAGTTTATTCACTTAAGGCTGTCAGTATTATAGTATTGTGGTATTAATGATAAGTAAGGAAGTTTGAAGCTGTTTTAGAACTGGCAATTAAAAAAGAATGCTTTAAAAATGAATGCTTCATGAGGATGTCTTAGATTTTCAAAAGCTTATGACCATCCAATTTGAATTGTTTGCAGTAATAGATATTGTGTCCTTTGTTATTTTTAGGTGGTAGAACTTGTGATTGATGATTGTCAAACAGCAACACTTAATGAAGATCACATCAGCAGCTCATCTGAAAGAGATTCTTGCTCTGGAAATGTAACTCTCCCTGAGGGTGACATGTAAGTACTGATTTCTGTTAGGGTCTGAGGGTATTGAAATTCAGTCCTTTTACTGAATAAGTAAATTATTGGGGTTATAAAGATGTATGACAATGATTATTCTGCTACTGATTGTAGCAATGCAGGAGGTGTACTAAATGGCCAATATTTTTATAGTGGAGAGGTTACTCAGCTACATTTCTGCATGTAGTAGTAATCATTACAGTCACTCTGAACCACACGCCTTCGAAGTGACCAAAACATGATTGGTGGATGTTACGTTTTGTTTGGGTGTTGCTTAATATGTAATCAGGATATTGTTTTGCTAAGTTTCAAAATCCGGAAATGTTCATCATCATTGTGTCATTCCATTTCTTGCAGAGTTTTCCAATCCAATGAGCCATTGCAACTGGGAGGAGTGTCTCCAAACTTTGAATACCCAGATAACCTTGGTCTGGACTCTGCTGACAGCTTTGAGGGTTGCATTCGAAACTTAGACCAAGATAGCACTTTGTATGATCTACACGATGTTACTGATGTAGCCAATAGTGAGCCAGGATGCCCTCAAGCTGAGATATGTGTCCCAGACTGTGAGAATGGTGTATGTGATGCAGATTTCTTTGAGGCTAAATGTATTTGTGATCCTGGTTGGACAGGAGAAGGTTGTGATGAAGGTAAAATGCATGTTTCTTGATTTATTTTACACTGGTAATTCTCATCTAAAGTGACTGTGTCCTTGGAGACTCGGTCACTTCTTAGGTTTCATGGGTGCAGAAAAGGAGCATGTTTCCAATTTGTCACAAAAATGTAATAATTATAAGTTTTATTTTTTGCGTTTGTTGGTTGTACGCATTAGCTTAATTATAAGTTTTATTTTTTGTGTTTGTTGGTTGTAAGCATTAGCTGTTGTATGTTGAATCTAATCTTGTGTTTTGTAAAATATTAGTGGTCTTTAAAAAAATTTTTAATTGCTCTTTCAACAGAACTAGGGCCATATGACTTCCTAGATGGTAGCTATGTTAACTATAGGCTGAGATCTGGGCTGGTCCTCACTGAGAGGGAATCGGACTATAAAATTATGGTCAGGACAAGAATGAAGACTGGCCTCATCTGGCAGATAACTAATGAAAATACTTTTGAACATATCACTATGGAGGTAGGACCATCTATACAGTTTCATTCTATCTATATGCATGTTTTATGCGGTTATGTAATAAAAATAAACTAAGAATATGTGCTAGCTGCAAATCTGCCCTAAGTTTATACTGATTAAGACTAAGGGAGTTGGGACTGTTTTCCAGTTTTAGGGCAGTTGGGGGTGAGGGAAGAGTTAGGACCTGTGATGGCCAATCCAGCTACTTTTGAAATGAAGTACTTATTGAGCTGAATCTCACCCAGCTCCTTGCACCTGTCTCTCCCTCTTTTCCTGGGTAGCAGAGTTCAAGTAATGCTTAATGTTGTGAAATTTTATGACAATAACTGCATGTTGAATAAGTTTGTATACAATGTGAAGGAATAAGTGATTAATTGGTAGATTCAGTACAAGAAATATATCCAGGGGAAATGTTATAATGGGTTATACAATTTACAGAAGAAACACATAAAGGCAAAGGTGAATAATTGGAGGATTTATCCTGATTTTTGAATGGGTTGGAGTAACCTAAATAAGACTTTTTTTTTAACAAAAGATGATCTTTTCCTTTATTTTCTTGGCTGGAGTAGCTTGTGGATGGATATTTGATGTCATCCTGGCACCTTGGTGATGACACTGTGTCAGTAACTCTAGACAAGTACCCACTAGACAATGGGGAGTGGCACCATATTGCATTCTACCGATATGATAACTATGTGCAGATCAAGGTGGATGGCGGAGGAGGTGTTCGTCAAGTAGAGAATCGGGACAGTACATTTAGAGCATTGCTGGTGGACAGAGAATCATTAATTATTGGTGCAGAATTAGAGTACGGTGTAGATGTGACAAATGATTTTGTTGGTGAGTGCAGGAAATCTTTTGTAAACACAGGTCTTGGTAACCCACCATCACAGCAGTTGAAATGTTTTTTTGAACTAGAAATGAAAGAATTCTTGTCATCATATTCCAGTACTGTGGTAGGTTGTTGTTAAAGATCAAATGCAGGGAAAAATGGGGCTAAGTTTGGAGTAGTATGAAACACATTTGGCAGATGCATGCATGAATTCATCTCAAAATTCTAGTAAAGGATTGTTTGAAGAAAATATGCACCACTTAGGTCATGAAAGGGAAACTGTTTTGCTATGTTTGTTAACGGTTTAGTTACCCTCACCCCCCATCCTGTCCCCTACCCTATCGCATAATGGTACTTTATATGTTTGTTTTGCTTTTCAGGTTGTGTTAAGGACCCACGTATCCTAGACAACTATTTAGGTGTTACTGGAGAGACCGGCTGGGCCACACCTACCTTTGTTGCTGTGGAAGAGGGTTGTCGTACCGACGGTTGCCTAGGAAATAATTGCTCCCTTCCATTCGTATGTGTGGATATCTGGCGAGCATTTGAATGCAGGTTTGTGGAAGTTATATATATCAAATTTTTGTTGGATATGTCCCCCTGTCCCCCCCACCGTGATCGTGGCCCATGGCATTGATACATACCAGACTTGACATCAGCATTTATCCATAGCTATAAGAACTAGGGATGCATCAGATCCAAATTTTTGGTTCCATCCGGAACCGGATTTTGCCGGATAGTATTTCAAATCTGGCCGGATAAAATCTGGCCGGAACCGGATTTTTTCACTTTTGAAGATAAACATTAAGAAATAGCACTGTGGGTGGGGGGGGGGTGAAGGGTGTCAAGGCAGAGGAGCAGTGGTTGATTTCATGATAGTGTTACAGTGGGTTCCACTGTAGGTACAGCAAAGCTGACATGTTATTTTGTAGAATGCAGACAGAAAATTAATTAAAAAGATAAGGTTACATAATATACTGCAAAGTTCTTTAAAAAATCAAAACAGCTTTATTGTTCACATTGACAGTGAATGACTAAATTTAAATGTTCTGATGAATGTGACTCAGTTTGTGCATATTGTCTAGGAATAAGTGACAGAGACTGTGATGTACCAATTAATTTTAAATAACTGTCACAGTAAGTATTCACATTATAACATTCGCAATTGTGGGTCCTGTGATGTAATCGGATATTGGCTAACTTTGAATATCTTCAATGTTAACTCCACTTATTATGGACTTACTTATAAAGGCTGTAAGACCAATAAATGTGTCAGTGTCAGTGCCACAATGAACCAGGACTGCCTTAATATCAACACAACACCTTAGTGAGACAATTTCCTGCTACCGTACATTACATGGCTAGAAAACTTTTGGAAAGGTTTTCAATTCATCTCTGAAGTAACCTCTATCTTTTGATGATGGAGGTACTTCAGGCTAGAATTTGAGAAAAATCCGGCCAGAACCGGAACCAGATACTTTTTCATTATCCGGACGGATAGTCCAGCCGGACCGGATATCCGGTGTATCCTTAATAAGAACTACTTCTTGCAGTAGTATTTACATGTTGTTCTATGGCATAGTTAAACAGCCAAGGAAACTGGTTAATAAATTGAATTTGTGGAAGACGCCATCATTTTGTGGTAAGCAAGGACAGTGTTGCAGGCAAGAGGCAATTGCTATGTACCATGTAAGTACATTGCCAGTGGTGGTGACAAGAATAGCTACAGAAACTTTTCTCTTAACTTTCAAAGCGGAAAACAGAAATGCCAATTTGAATCATGAAGTCACTGGGGAAGAAACTGGCTTACTAGAAGAGAAATCTGTCTTGTTTTAGTGTTGTCTGTTGTGTATCTTTTTATTTGAGTGAAACAGATGCTGACATGATTCATTCATTTTTTGTAGGGATAATCAGTATTGTATCATATGGTAATGTTCATCAAAATTCATGTAGTTTCCTTATTTTCCCAGGTGTCCATTGGGTCTGAGTCCTCTTGATGGTACCTGTGTGGACATCGAAGACTGTGAAAACAACCCTTGTCTCAATGGAGGTATTTGCAGGGAAGCATTCAGAGGCTATAATTGCACATGTCCCAAGAATTTTTATGGACAAAATTGTGAAATCGAGAGGGAGAGAGTTGTCCTTACCATTGGACCTTCAGGGATCATACCCATTGTAGCTTGCTTGCTTCTTCTTCTCCGTAAGTATGTGCTTATGTAGGTGTGTACATGTGTGTATGTGCGTATGTTTTCATTAAGGAAGGGAAACCTATGACTCACTTGACAGTTGACACTGCTGAAGAATTCTAAGACAGATGCTGATTGGTCTATTTTTGCAGGGCAGAGCCTTGCTTCAACAACTGTTATGAAAGGCTTGTCAAATTCATCCTTAATTCTTCCATAAACAGACTCAACAGATGTAGCTTGAGGACCTCTAGTGTACCTACTATCTTAGAACATTCAATCCCGTGAATGTAAACCTGGGCCCTGTTTCGTAAAGGGTTAAGATCGATCTTAAGTTTGATTTCAATAGGACAATTGCATGGCAAATCAAACTTAAGATTGAACTCTTTATGAAACAGGCCTGGTGCGATAAGCAGACTGCAAATATGTGCACTAGAGATGCACAGAAAACAAAAGTCAGTGTGCCTGCCAAGATGTATCTACACTGGTGGATGTGGACCTGGGCTCCACATCACGTGTAGCAACAGTCTTGCATAATGTGAGACTTAACTTGAGATATGATGTGATACTTGGTTTTAATCAACAACAGAAAAAGAATTGGAAAGTAACATTGTGAGCAAAAAGTGCCAAACATGATTTACAAATACATGTAGTGCCTAGTATGTAGGTGTTACATCCCAAATATATCTCTTAAACTTTAGCAAAATTCAGTTTTAAGAGGGGAGACCTTAATATCCTTTTTCAATGACTGAACACACAATGTGTGAACTGAGATGTTGTGTGAATTCACAAGGTCTCATTTTATTTACCCTCATTTCTCATGATTACAAAATGATTCTGCATTCACTTTTCCTGTAGGAACAAACTTTCCTGTAATGTTGGATTGTGTCAACTTGTCCTTTAGTGAGATTGGCTTCACCTAAACATCACAGGAAAGGATCGTTTTGAACTTTTGATCCCCTACAAAGAATGGAAATGTCACATCCTCATTTATCAACCTGTTTGTCTTCTTTTACAGTTCTTCTCTTGCTGTTCATCATCTACAAACGAACTGAAGACAAGAAGAATGCCCTTGCTTTTGCAGTTGACCCAGAGGATGACATCAGAGAGAACTTCATTAATTATGATGAGGAGGGTGGGGAAGAAGACCAGACTGCCTTTGATGTCACTACTCTCAGGAAACCAGTGCAACCATCTCCCATTATTGCTAGACCTGTCAAACCCTTGGAAGAGGTTCCCAGAAGAGCTATACCCAGAGGTAAGCTTTCACTGCCTCAAGCTATCAGTATGATGCTTCCAAACTTAAAATCTAGCTCAGTCAGGAGCACATAAAAATTTTTTGACCATTAAGAAAGGTTTTCACTTATGAAGGAATCCTTTTGCCATCCATGCCAGTGCAAATTGTTTCTCAGTTCCTTATTGTGCAAGGATGAGTTGTAATAAATAGTGGGAAGGAAACCCAAAGTATTTCATTTTATTTGATGTAATTGATGGTCACCTTTGTCAGATGTTTAAAAAGGGTTTTAATCTTTAAAGATTGTAAACCTGAAACTAATGCATACAACTTCTGCCCTTGTTGGTCACTGGGTCATATCTTTAAGATTAATGGTTTGGCACAGTGGTTCTCAAACTTTGTTACAGAGCTTCCATCCTTTTTAGAGGCTCAAAAAAAAAGAAAAAAAAAAAGAAAAAAACCAGTCTTTAGTGTACTGCTTGACTTAATGCTGGTACTTAGCTCACAACCCCAGAAGTTCTTACTTTTCACTTAAAATATTGTGATAACTATTGAAATACTTTCTGTTGATCCATATTGGACCCATAGCTTGAAAGACTTTCGGCACAAGGTGTGAAGATTTGTTACATGATGGTGCACCCATAGGAAAGCTATCGTGACAAAGCTGCAATTTGTTGACAATATAAATTTTTCTGTTCTCCAGACGGTGTCAATGTTGGTGACTTTTTGGAGGAACGTCTTGGAGACACAGATGATGACCCTAGTGCACCCCCTTACGACACTTTACACACCTATGATTATGAAGGAGAGGGTTCTACGGCTGGCTCTCTCAGCTCACTCAACAGCAGTAGTAGTGATGGAAGCCAGGACTACGATTACCTAAATGACCTTGGTCCACCCTTTAAACGTCTGGCAGACATGTACGGTGGGGTAGAATAAAATAATACTGAAATGTGGGAGGGTGTACTAACATAGAACATTTAGCAGTGATTGAGGTGATAAGACCAACCCTACCAAGCTATTGCAATAAGTGTTATTCATTTTAGTTTGCAATAATGAAAAAATATTTGTCAAATTCACTAGTGTAATCATATCATCATTTTCTTTCACCACTGTCAGATGCCATGTATTAAACTTTGCAAAATTTATGGCTTCTGTCAAGGGTTGCATATACAATATTGCAACCTTGTTGTCATAATATTTAATTTGTAACAAGATATTTGTCATAAGTAGTTAAAACAGGAATTGTTAAGAAGCAGAAAGTACGCATCCATTGAATTGTGGTTTTGCTGTGACCATTATCCTTGGCTTTCATTCTTAAACCTTGAGTAAACTATCACTGACTTTGTAATCATGTGAACAGCGATAGTGGAATTTCAGTTGTCATCAAAATATTTCAGTTTCAGATTTTGCTCGCAATAAAAACGGTTTGATAAATGTAGCACAATCTGTAAATGAAAAGGATTAATTTTACTTTTCTGTATTGAGTGATGAAAGTAATCTAAGGAGACACTTTGTGTGCCCATCTTGCAATGTTTTGATGGGAACAGAACACCCCACTGTAAACTCTGAGGCTTTTGCTGCAAGATGATCTTTTGTGACATTGAGGCTTATTTCACAGGGTTATGTATTCTATGCATACTGCTCATAAAGCAGGTTGTAAACCACTTTTTGTGGCATATTTCAAGAATTATAGGCCTTTTATTTGTTATTTTGATGAAATTTGAAACACCTTGCCTTTATGGTGGTTTTCATTTTGTAAAGTATTAAAGTTGTTGCAGGTAAGCATAGATATTCACACTTATGCCTGAGCTGTTAAATCTTCAGATTCTAGTTAAGGACATCTTGAAAACTGGTTTGATGATAAAGCTGTTGTAACAGTTCCATAATGGGGCGGAGGGAGATGATTAGGAGAGGTGCCCTTAGAATCTCCAAACTTATCATATCCTTGCGAACTTTTTCTCCCACAATTATGTAAACCAGATGTCACAGTCTCAGACTGGATGTAAGCACAAAGGTGGCAGACCTGGTCTTCCTGGCTGGAACCTTATGATTTATTAGTACTGTAGTAATGATTGTATTCATTGACTGGTATTCATTAAATATCTATTGTATTGATTCAGAGTGGTAAAAGTGGATGTATTGAAGGGTATCATGTATTCTGGCAGAAATGTTTTCATAAATATTCAGAGATACTTGGGGATTTGGCTAAGTATGAAAGGTACATGGTTCCCACTCTTTTCTGGACATAAAAGTTCATGCTTTTTCAAGGTATTTTACCATTTTTTCAAGGTCTCATGTTCAGTTCTGATACTTTTACACAAAAATTCATAGCATAATTGTATTAGGTGGATAAATTTCTTAGGGCTGAACAAATAGATAAGTCCCCTAGCCATGGACTAGCTTAAATCACACATGGGCTAGTGACAGAAACAATGAAAAAGCCCCATGGACTAGTGCAAAATGTGTAGTTATACTGCTATTACAAGTGTCCTTCAGGCCAGTTAAATAAGTTGCCCCATGGGCTAGTAGCAAAGCTTCAGAAATTTCTAGCCATGGAGGTGGGTGGGGGGGGGGGATGTGCCAGCCCACACCCTAGCAAAATTTGCACCCAACAAAATTTGAAGAATTCACTACTGCCTTAAACACATCATAGTAAAATACATGTCACCCTAGGCCTTCTTATCTATTCCCCCTAGAAGCTATCCCCCCACCCCCTCTCTTCAGTACTTTCTGGCTACAGGCCTAGTCAGGTACATGTGTGAAAGAGGTTTTCACTAAAACCAAAATGCTGTTTGCATTGTAGCCTATTCCTCATCTGTTTGTCAGTACAAATACCAAGAAGGCTTAACTTAGTAGGCTTAGGCATAGGCTAGCCAAAGTTAAGTCAGGCAATACATGACAATTATCTTCCAAAGCAAAACTTCTTAACGTTTTCCAGATTGAAAATACAGCGTTCTTCCCTTGTAGGCCCATTACTTCATCCACGACAGGCCAATAGTGCGATACTGTTTTCGTTCAAACATTGCGGGCATTGCTCTATCAACTGCTTTTGTTACTAAATGATTATACAGACAGTAGCCGGTACACTACAACAATACAGTTCTGTTCATGCACAGAATATTGAACAGTTACTGTGTTACTCCCATGGTGATTGTAGCAGTTTTTGTGTTTGACTCTATGTATGTTTGTTACGTGGAGGCTGCATAGATTACGTGTGAATTTCTTTTGCGGAATTCCCGACTTTTTCCCATTTTTCCCATAGTGTGAGAATCCACTAATAATATTTGATAGGTAAGAAGCAAACTAGTAAAGATGTATTCAGCATCTCTCATTAGCACATTTCAAACAGGTGTGTTAAGTGCATTTTTAAGGTCTCACAGACAGGGCTTTTGTGTCATTTCTGTACCTTTGTTGAGAACATTTCTCTTGTCCTTACTAGGACAAGGGCATGTATGGTCCATGTAAGTTGTTTGTCATTTTGTAAAATGTAGAAATATTTTGTATGAAATTAATAAACTTTTAGAAACACTGAAATTTTTATTGATAGTTACTATTTTGGGTATGCTAAAGGGCTTTATAAAATTGTCCAGATGCTTGTAAATAACTTGTGGTTTTTATCATCCTCCTTCAGTTTTGCCTAAATACTTTGGAGAACAATATGAATGTTCATTAATTTTGAAGAAATTTTCTTAGAATTCAAACTGAGATACCTTCCTTAAACCGCTAAGATTTCTTCACTAAACCCTACGTACTACCATCGTAGGCGAGAGAGATCCATCAGCTTCAGGTGTGTTGTCAATAACCAAGGCAAAAAAGCTGCATTATGGCAGTGTTGCCTGGAACTTCATTGTAGCCTTCCAGTTGGTTGCCATGGTAACTCAGGAGACAAATTTGAAAGCTCTTTCTGTTAATGTGTTATTACTTGCTGTATTATAATTAAAGAGGTGTTGCAGTTTTGTTAAGATAAATGTTTGTTGCTCATTCCAGTTTATTGTTAGGAAGAAGTCTAAGCAAGTCTCATGTGCATGATTAAAGTCAAGAATGAAGGGATGCCACATTATATAGATTCACCAGGAACGCCACTTTAGGGTCTGAGGACAAAAGTGATCACATCTTTTGGCATAATAAAAAGCATGCCATACAGCTTCATTATTGACAATTTGAGGTTATAGTATGTAAAAACAACATATTTGCCATAAAGAAGGATCAGTTGTATGCTTTTATGAGAGCAAAGACTAAGCAAGTAACCTTAAAAAGGTTCTACCTCCAGAGCTATTAAGGTTAGGGGTGAGATGGATCTGTCATTCCCATTGAACACGGACAAGATATATTATTTGGTGCATATGTTGGAGTGATTTGCGACACCATTATGTCATTAAGAATTTCAATTGTTTCAACTTTTGAGGATAATTTTTGAATCTTGGTAGCTTAATGATTTGTGGCTAAATTGAATAGATTTAGGTCAAATGGCATTTACCTTTATATTGTGTGCACCCACAAATAAAGTAAAAATGGCTGTAAATGATTTGTTTTTATTTTATTATTATTATTGTATTGTCAGTATCCACATTTTCAAAGGCTAGAATATAAAAGTAGGAAACAATTATCAAGATGTACTAAAATACTCGAATACTGCTTGACATTGCATGTACTGTGTTGCCCCAACTCCTGCAGGTCCCTGTCTTCACTTTCAAAATGATAAAAATTTTAAAGGTTTCATCAAGTTTTAAGGTCTCTTAACTCCCATCTCTTTCCTAGTCTGTCTTATCTTCAGTCCCTCAACTCCCCCAATTCTTCTTTAAAGGTTGTGTGACATGCCACCAAAAAGAGCTGTTTCACTTGTCAGTTAAAGAATTAGGTCCTCCAATGAAAGATCTGTTGGAATTTTTTCAATATCTTTTACCGTTCTCAAAATATATGTCTTCAAAGTTATAAATAATCTCTTAATTACTGATCAGTTTACAGTTTGGTGAGTGATATCAATATTTCTCAAGGAAACAATTTTCACTTTCATAATAAACCCCTCAGGTGGTAACAATGCTACCAGTGTCCTTGAAATTAAGGTTGAAAAAACAAAGGCTAACACTAGCCATATATGGTTTGTCCATCTTTGGATGTCACATATTTGCATATTTAGCTCATGTTTATTCATGATACAATAACATACAAATATCCCTGTAAAATAGTCAGTATTTGATGGATTTTAATGGGAATTGCAGCTATTTTCTGGATTTTAATGTTTTTTACATCAAATATTCAACTATGTAACTTTCATGTCACCAGACATTTAAGATGTTACAATATGTGAACAGTTCAAGTTGGCAATCCCTATAATTACCACTTCCTTCTTTATGTATCATCAGGTCCGTTGCCTGTTTTCTTCATGACCTTTACTTATGTTGGAGGTCCATCACCACCTTCAGTCTCCTCTCTGGCTGTCAACATGTCAACTGTTTCATCCAGTTGTACATCTCTCAACTGCTTCAATTCATCTACCTTCTCCAACAGCTCTCTCCTTTTCCTTGAATACTTCTTGATTAAAGTGTCAACTTTGGTGAAAAAATTCTTTCCATACTCAGAGAGTACCTCTGCACCTTGGTGATGAGCTTCATTCTGGTCTGGTTGAAGAGACTCCAGCAAGTGTTTTAACTGTAAAGAACAGTATTTAGAAGTAAACTAGCCACTGCTCGGGCTAACAAACAGAGGGCATAATTTGTCACTAAAAGTTGTATGCTGTTACACTAGAGGTTAGATCATTCTGCTTTATATGAACTTTCCTCCATGTCCCAGAGAGTGCAAACCAAAACCAGAAAGCCCAAAGGCTTGGTGATTCCTTGCCTTAGCAAATGTTGGGGTTTTCTTGGGAATTCTTGGAAAACTTTGCTTTTCAACCTCTAATGACCCCAAATGACCTTTAACCTCCCCAAAACAAAAAGATTCTCCCTCCAACCATAAAGCATCCATATACCACATATGAAATCTACCCAAGCTTCCTACATTGAGAAATCATATTGAGAAGGTTCTCACACTTTGACCCCAGGTGACCTCAGTCAAAGTCAGTTTGACCTCAATCAAAGACAACATGGTTGTTCTCACTTTAAGGTATACACATACCAATTATGAAATCTGTCCAAGCTTCCTACATTGAGATATCTTGTCAACAAGGTTTTCAGTGTTTGACTCCCCATGACCCCAAATGACCTTTGACCTCCACCAGAACAATAGGGTTCATATTCTCACCATAATGCATCCACATACTACATATGATATCTATCCAAGCTTCCTACCTTGAGATATCATGTTCACAATGTTTTCAGCTTTTGACCTCAAATGACCTTTGACCTCCACTAAAACCAATAGGGTTCTCCCTATCAACATAAAAAATCTATATACCACACATGAAAAGTGTAAGTCATTGCTACCTCGAGATATAGTGTTTACAAACCATTTACAATGTTTTCGCAGTTTAACCTCCGGTGACCTCAAATGACCTCTGACCTCCATCAAAAGCAATAGGGTTCTTAACATGACAAATCTATATAGGCCTACTAAGTTATGAAGTGTCGGTCATTCCTATGTCGAGACATCATGTTTAAAAGGTTATTGGCTTTTGACCTCTGGTGACCTCAAATGATCTTTGACCTCCACCTAAAACAATACGGTTCTCCCTCTCAACATGACAAATCTATATACCAAATATGAAGTGTGGGTCATTCCTATCTCCAGATAACTGGTTGCTGGTTTTTTTGCTTGGTGCACAATTTGAAACCATCTTCAAAATTTCATAAACAAACCTCAGAGATAATGCTTTGTCTCCTTGTTAAAAAGTTCTGTCAATCCCAAATAGCCTAAGCACACTAATACATTTGCTAAAGCCTGGTATACAGGGTAGGTCAAAACACCTTGTTGCCAAGGGTTACTCCTATATGAATCAGACTTACCCTATCATTGTGTGTTTTGAAAGACAACAGGAAAGACTTTAATGCCCCCTCAGAAGAGCTCT
>WURT03643982.1:0-19685 GCA_009936505.3 Holothuria glaberrima | reverse complement strand
ATCATCATCATCATCATCATCATCATCATCATCATCATCATCATCATCATCATCATCATCATCATCATTATCATTATTATTATTATTATTATTATTATTGTCTCAGTGCAAAGTCTCCCAGCAAATTTTGCTATAGGGACCATTTTCAATGCAAAATTTCGGTGAGCTTCTCGCCCATTTATCAACGTACACACTCCATATCTTATAACCATTATTGGGACAATAAGATATCATTGTAACCAAAACACTTTTCCGAAAATGTACAACTCCGACCTCTTCAGGACCCCGCATCAGTAGAGTATCTTACAGCATTACAATGTCATGAGTAACATATACGTTAACATTGGTAATAGGCTATGCATCTTTGATTACTTGCCGAAGGCAGGCAAGGAATCTATGCGATGATGATGTCGTGTGTGTATGTGTGAGTTTGCGTGATACCCGAAAATTCGGATACTGCAATGAGAAGTCACGCGCGGCTGCACGTGCCTGCCCTGCAGCGCGGCCCGCCCCCAAGCATGTAGCAAACCTCGAATACTTCGCGGGCAGCTTCGCTACTTTGCAATTCCCTTGCATTCCCTACCGGGTCCTTTCCTGGTACCCCGTAAGGCATTGAATGTGCGTATGTGTGCGCCTAAGCTGTGTGCGAGGTTGCAGCATGTATGTGTGTATGCATATGTGTGTTTATATGACGCATAGCTTGTAAACATGATATCTCGAGATAGCAGTGACCGACACTTTTCATTTTTGATATATAGATTTGCCTTGTTGAGAGGAAAAACCCAATCGTTTTTGGTGGAGGTCAAGGTCATCTGAGGTCACCAGAGGTTAAACTGCGAAAACCTTGTAAATGGCTTGTAAACACGATATCTGGAGATCCCAATGACAGACACTTTTCACATTTGGTATATCAATTTGTCATGTTAAAAGGAAGCCCCCTATGTTTCTGGTGAAGGTCAAAGGTCATTTGAGGTCACCAGAGGTAAAAAAAACAAAAACCTTGTAAACATGATACCTCGAGATAGCAATGACTGACAGTTTTCATATTTAGTTTGGAGATTTGTCATGTTAAAAGGAAGAACCCTATTGTTTTTGGTGGATGTCAAAGGTCATCTGAGGTCACCGTGGGTTAAACTGCGAAAACCTTGTATATGGCTTATAAACACGATATCTCAAGATAACAATGACAGACACTTTTCATATTTGATGTATACATTTGTCGTGTTGAGAGGAAGTACTCTATTGTTTTTGGTGGAGGTCAAACATCATTTGAGGTCACTGGAGGTTAAATTTCGAAAATCGTGTGAATGGCTTGTAAACACGATATCTCAAGATATCAATTACAGACACTATATTTTGTTAATAGATTTTTCATGTTGAGAGGAAAAACCCTATTATTTTTGGTGAAGGGGACCCTGTTGTTTTTGGTGAAGGTCATTTGAGGTCACCAAAGGTCAAAAACTTAAAACGTTATCAACATGATATATGAAGATGGGAGAGACAGAAACTATTCATACTTAGTATATAGATTTGTCATGTTGAGAGGAGGAACCCTTTTGTTTCTGGTGGAGGTCACAAGTCATTTGAGGTCACCAGAGGTAAAAAGCTGAACTTTGTGAACATGACATTCCAAGGGAAGAAGCACAGACAAATCTCTTTAAAGACGTTTTTTTTTCAACCTTTTTTGTCATTTAAGTTTTGGTGGGGTTCAAAGGTCATGTGAGGTCAGCAGGTGGTCAAATTGTGAATGCATCGTAAAATGATGAAGTCAGAAAGTATAAATTTAAGGGATGAATCTCTTTGTAACGAAGCATCCCCCTTTTGGCAAGGAATCCCTAAGCCTTTGAGCTTTCTGGTTTAAAACGAGTGCCCATGCTACAGCCAAAATATCACTAAATAATGAAAATTTCTATGCTTGTAATTAATTGAAAGATTTGCCTGAGATACCTACATTTTGCGTCTAAGCCACCTTACCTAAACAAGAACTTTTCAAGGAAAGGAATTGTTACCCCTCCATGCACTTAGTCGCCACAGCTTTCCCTTACAATCAACCAAAAGTATAAGAATTCACTTATTCGTGAAAGTTTTCTACTATATGATCAGTTCGGAAATTTGTCAAAGATAGCACAATTTGCATCTAAACCATCTTACATTTACAAAATTTCTCAAAAAATGCACAATCTTCACCGACCTTTCGGCCAGATGTATCCAGGGTGGACTTAAAGCACCATCTTCTTTAGTGCCCCCAAGTCGCTAACCTCTGGTGGCGCCACTGGACATCCTGATAGGGGCCTTTGGGTCCGGGAGCCGGGGCCCCAGGCTCATCGTAACGCTGCTGATTATACATATGATTATTAGTTCCACAGTCTATAACTAATTTCTCTGCCATCCAACACACATATTCGATTAGGCTCGAAATAACAATCAATGGGGGATTTCGTTATCAATTTTATCAAAAGGTCTCCTAAAATGTAGGAGATAGTTCGTCTCCTAAATTTAGTAGGTAGTCTAAGCTGTAATTAATTCACATTGCCTCCTTGCCCAAAGGCGTTATCTAATGAGGTGGGGAAATGGGTTCAAGTTATCAACCCAACTTGGGAGGTCAATTTAGAAATTTTAGTCAGTTTTCTACAAAATTCAAAATTTGGGCAAAATTTCGGAAAATTTATTCAAATGTAAAACAAAACATATATCAATATTTTAACATTTTGGGGCCATTTCCTGCAATCTGGGAGGCATTATTTCCAAAATTTCCTCCATACGCTACGCTCTAACCCATGGTGGCGCTTAGCGTACCTACACTCCATATTTTCAACATGCTCAAGTCAGCCCCCCCCCAATCGAAAATACCTTCCAACGGCACTAACAACCTGCAGATTCTGTCCTCTTATCATTTTGCTCAAATCGAGTGACATAATTCTCTAAAGTTCAATGTTCTTCGGTGTACACAACATATGTGGAGCTAAATTTGAGAACATTAGTCCGGTGAGTCTATTTGGTCGAAACGTGGCTGAAATATTGCTAATGTTGTCGTTTGATTTTTAAAGATGCCTACTTGAATCAGGCACACAGTAGATGACACAACGTCATGTGGGCTATTTTAACTGCTACCGTGAACAGTAATGTTGGTTTCGTTATCACTCCATCACAACCTCGGTGTGCACAGCGAGAGCAGTTCCCTAGATTGCCAATGCATGAGCAGTTTTTTTTTTTTTTTTTTTTTTTTTTTTTTTTGCACTCTGGTTAAATCTAGTGATATGATTATTTCCTTCAATGTTTTCAGATGGACATAACATACTTAACGCTTAAGGCTGAAACCGAGATCATTATGTCGGGTGAAATCATGTGGACGTGAAAGTAACTTGCTGGTCAATTTTGCTTGGGATTTTCTATAGTGTAGTCTACTCTTCTAGTCTACTCTGTAGTAACTGTAGCGCTTTTTTGCACAAATTTATGGGTTTGGTTACATCTCTATCACATAAATAAATTTTCAACACTAATCTTTTACGTAATCATTGTTTTTGTTTTTATCTTCTATTTCATCAAGTTAACACAATGTACACATAAAGGGATTTCATGACATGAAAATAAAGTCGTTGGATATTTGAAGTAAAAAGCATTAAAAAACCTAGTAAATAGCCACAATCCCATCAAATATTTACTATTTTACAAAGTAATTTCTCTTTTTCTCATAGATAAAATACACAAATTTGTGAACCGGTGATCTCTAGAGAGAGACTGGTCAAACATGTGTTTTGCTATTCTTCGTTTTTGCAACCTTCATTTCAAGGACAGATGTGACATAAGGTATGTCATTAAAGAGAACTCTTCCGTTAGTTTTAAAGAAAATTTTCATATTTTTTTAACCATTATTAATAGACACAGAATGATAGACAATTCAAAATAAGGCAGTACGGTAGCTTTCTTTCCAAGAAATAAGGCTCTCACAGGAAGAAATTCAGTGTCTTGTTGCACAAAAATAATTTGTTCACCCAAACTTTCAAAAATTCAAATGATGCAACATAATTCTTAAAATGCAAAATATTTTAAGGAAATAAAGCTATAGCTGGTGTTTATTATTGAGACTGAATGGTTTAATAGTGAATAGAGCAATTTTCTTTGTATGTCATGTGGGTGCATTTTAAACGCAATATTTCCCTTTAAGGGATTTATTTTGGAAGTTGAAATTGTTTCCTTGAAAAATTTAAGAGTTCCTCTCTAAACTGTAAACTATCTGAGGAGTAACTAAGAGATAATTTATAAAGGATTAACAAAAGAAATACCAACACATCGTAATATCTACATAAATACTTTTTGCATAGGCAATGAGTTACTCCAGAAACGGTCAAACGTTGACAGGTTGAAGAGGTAAATCTTGAGAACGGTAAAAGCCATTGAAATAGTTCCAACACATCTTCTCTAGGAGAGATTTTACTTTATAACTGTCAAGTAATACAACGCCTTTTGGCGGCATGTCACCATAACTTAAACGCTCTAATAAAAAAGATCAAACCGTCCAGACGGTGCGCACATTGTCAATAGCTGAAGTTACCTTCATAGCAGGCGTCGAATATGTACTTCTCTTTTGACGTACATACTCTAATTACGAGTGCAGCCAATATAGGTGCAGGAGTACTACACGTCCACCAATCGGGCAATAGCCAAATAATCAATACAAATTAATTATAGTATATCATATGGTTCTAATTTGGTATTATGCTGTCCTTCTTCTTCGCAGCAAACTTCTGTATGATTTTGAAATATTTTCGTATAAGTTTGAGTTGCAACTGGGTCTACTGTCCTTTTGTTCACAGTTACCAACAATCTTTTTTTTTCAATGGAGAATTAGGTACTATGAAACGTCAGAGTTCAAAGCATCCCGCCAAAGGGACTTTTGAAAATGTATCAGAGTTCAAAACAGCACCAAAAATAATACCCCTTGTGGTTAGATTACATACATTTCTTCACAACATTTCCAAAGTAGATGTTCAGGGTTTCAGTTTCATCCCTCAAAAAAGGTGCAAAGATCCGAGTCCATCTGCGTGTTACTCAAAAACAGCAAGAAAAGATCTGACAGAACTTAAAGGGCAAATCTCGTCATCCCAGACAGTTCCAATTCTCCCAACCGTGCATCTTGTAGCTCCTCCCATAATTGTATAAAGCTCCTCCTTGTGCAGACACAACCCTATTTTCTTGCTTAGGGCCATGTTCTGGTGAGCATACAAACCTATAAAGAGTAATCCAAGTGTTCTTTCTGCATTGTGTGGAAGGTGAACTACTGCATCTTTTGAATGTTCAAACTTAACTGTCTCACTCAAAGCGCGTACAGTCACCAATTGAGAATTTTCATACCCCACACTGAAAATATAGTTTGGGATGAAAAAATTTGCCCTTCAAACTAGGAATACTTAATTTTGATGGACGGTAATGGTTTAAAAGAGCTTAATTATATCTTATTCCAATTCGAATAGTAATCATTGGACTTAATCTTCCACTTCTTTTCAGAAGTCAAGACTTAAAGAGGCAGTTTAATTCTTAGGCTTCGATGCTTACGACCAGAATTTTCCTTCATAATCCCATGCTTTTCAACCTGTCAAATGTGGCATCAAGGGAGACATGGAAATATTACAAATTTGGACAATCCTTTTAGATAATTTTCTTAAGGTTAAAACCATAGAATGAAAAACAAAGAAGAAGAAGAAAACAAAACATTTGTCATCATTGTGAGTAGATTCCATCACTCTTGCTGTCTTCAAATGCATTTGGAAACAAATGTTAATATTTCATTTGCTTATATCTCGAACACCACACGATCAAAAAATGCAAATTGCACCAAAATGTGCAGCACATTTATTACCTCTTCCACACATTACAAGTAAGTTTTTGCTGAAACACGTCTGGTTATAACTGTAATAAATAATCTAACATGCTACCTTGAATGTGTCAAGCCAGCATCCTTCCCACAATTCTAAAATTTTTCATCCATTATGGTCAAGCAAATATTTCAGAGAAAAGTAACTCATAAATTTGGATGGTGCTTATACTTGCCCTAAGTACGGGAAATGATGGTACATTGTTTTCCTCTGATGGCATTCTTGTCTTAATGGCAACATTGTTGTTTATTGGAATGACATAAATATCTCATTTAATTCACTCGTGAAGATTAATAAATACCCCGTGAATCATTCACAGCTTATAGAACTTCTTCATTGATGAGGCTATTAACGATATCTGGGATTAATATTACAACTTCAGATGGCTCAAGATTCTGCTCACAAATGCAATTCCAATTACCTTAGTCATTCAAAAAATTCACATAAGCCACCTCGAGGACTTTTATTATTGCAAAATATGTTTCATTCTTAACCCAATACAAACATAATGGCAACTAGGTACCCCGTTCTATCGTATCTGGTTTATTTGATGAAATAGATTAATGCACCACATAAAGAAGTCCCAGTATTTAACAATTTCTCTGGCATTTTGCCAAAACTGTAAAGATGACAACTACTTGAGAGATACCTGCAGTTTTAACAATCTTGCTTTTCCCAAAAGTCCATATCCCTCGATGACCAAACTCTTCGAACACTATAAACCTCCTTTCATAATTATATGGAGTCTATTGCGTATAGACATACATGTCTTCCAAATGCGTAGTAAAGGTCACCACCAACAACTGAAAGAGGTTTGATGTGGCCTTCATGTCAGTGTAGTAATTCCAACATAGGGAGTGTAATTGCGACAAAAACGAAGTGCAAGCAATTCGGATTTGTTTTGTAAATTTATTGTATACCAAGTTTACAGTTCGAAAACTAATATTTGAGTGAGGTCACATCTGTTAAATACCATGTTGTATCACGTAATATTATTCTTACCACTGAACTATAAAAAAGATGACAGGGGATAGCTATTCACTGCACGTGTGCGTATTAAAGTCAAAATCCAAACTCTGAGGACTATTTTGGCAAGCTCTAGTTGTCGCTGCCCATGCGTTAATGAGTATTTGTAGGTCGGCTTTATTCAATGAAGTAAAAGTTACCTTCTGATTGTGCTTCGTAGTAGGCCCAAAAATTTATAAAACTTTTAACCTTTATAAGAAACTTATGAATGACATACTTCTAACTTTAATAAACAGCCATAACGACGACTGCAAACGACTAGTCGGGCTTAGACCAATGCCTGGTTGACAGCAAAACCTTCTTCAACTCATTAT
Source organism: Holothuria glaberrima (assembly GCA_009936505.3). Lineage (NCBI taxonomy): Eukaryota > Metazoa > Echinodermata > Holothuroidea > Aspidochirotida > Holothuriidae > Holothuria > Holothuria glaberrima. Next base: position 12,472 of record WURT03643982.1, on the reverse strand, counting down.
CCTTCCATGTTTTAATTCAGTGATCTGTACACTTACTTGCTTTTCCAGTCCACTGACATCCATAAGGTAAATATAAACAGACTTTATTTGTTCATTCATTATCATGTTATATAACACCTGTTATGTTATATAATTCCTCTGAATCTGATTGGAGGATTGTTCGTCACATGCCATGGGTTATTCGGTTCTAACCCACGGTCGTGGGTTAGTATAAGTTAACCCACGGCGGTGACGTCAGCCATGAGGTACGTACAATCAAATTTTGACCAAAATCTATGATTTGGAAAGTTAGTTGTTATATAAAACAAATAATGAATGTTTTCCATTCGTGTGATAGTATGAATAATTTCATTCGTTGGAAGATTGAACGTTCTATTCAACTCGGCTTCGTCTCGTTGAATAGACCATTCAATCTTTCAACTCATGAAATTATTCATACTATCTCACTTATAAACGTTCATTATTTGTATACAAATGTTCTACTTGTAAGGCATGTCTTCAGCACACCATTCAATGCATTTTGTGGCATCATGGGCAAAAGTGTCATTGTAAAGTACGCTTGTCGACCAAAACGACAACTTGAGATCGATTTGGTTAGGAACATGACATAAAAAGTACTTTTGTTTCATTATGACGTATCCTTGGCCCAGACAATCAATTTAAAAAGTTTGTGAAAATATAGACCTGTCTGCTTGATGTTAAAACATTATAAACGTCAAAAACAGCCATAATCCTATAAAAATTTATTAAATATTGACCATATTACAAGACAATTACTACTTTGGCACTATATCCTGAATAAACATGAACTTTATATGCAAATTTGTGAAGTGGAAAGAGGGGCTGATAAGTCTTAAATTATCTTTTGTTTGTTTACCCTTCGTTTCAATGACAATGGTGATGTTTGCTTGTGCATTCATATTGACTGTCAGGTGCCCGAAACCTTTTACCTGTGTCTAATTTCAAAAAGTCCCCGAACTCCCTCCCCCCTTCCATAGAGGCTTCGTTCATTTGATACTCGCAGGTTCGAACTTTGCCCCTCACGGATTTACCCCCGACCTTTTTGTGTAAAATCCTCGACCCCAACCCCAAACGATAACCAACCTTAAACATAGGGACTCCTAAAATAAAAAGGTAATTCCAGAGGTCACCATATCAAAACATAGACCATGCCCAATGTATATCAAAGCACGAGATTGTCCCATGGATTAACGTTGTGTAACATGTAACAATTAAGTTCTTCCATGATTCATGGTAAATATTCGTAATTTATTCAGCACACCAATTCGGAAAAAATGTACGTTTTATTTTACCTATTTCAGTACACTGCTATGTAAAAGTCGTTAATGCTTCCTTTCAGCTATTATGCTATTAGCCTATTAATTGCACGTTCTGACTATTTTCAACGTAATTTTTTGTCAGGTAGTTGGCCAAGGTATATCTCTCAAGTTTGTCCCGTTTATGCTTTCACATTTTACTTTTTTCAAAAAATAGTTTTGGGAAAAAATTCTCTGACTGAAAACCTAGCGAATGAAGTACTAAAAATGAACCATCACCTAAAAATATCTCTCTACTAATCTATAGTGACAAACTTGGAAATCCTATCGGTAGTTAACCTCCCAGTAACATCCTGAGAGATTCCCTATTAAGATACAGACAGCTACCATCTTTAAATGTATCTGACAAAGCATGATCCTTGTAATACTCCAAAGGATGTAATTTCTACAATTTATCTGAATTGATCGATAATGAGTAACCAAACTTGAACACCATCGACAGCTAACTTGTATCATTCCGATTCATCTGAGGATGAAAGCCTCTCTGTGAAGCAATATTATCACACCTATCTTACGTCTTCTCCCTTGCAGTAAACAGATGCAGCCATGCACACTTTGAACACATTATGACAACCTGAATTAAACTGTTAAGTGGAAGTGTAATCCATTTTGATTGCCGTGGCCTCTAACGACAAATTAAATCAAAACAAACAGAAGGAAAATGTGCCATCGAAATTGCCAAAAAAGAGAGAAAAGTGTGAAGGAAAAAAAGCAGAAAGACAGAGAAGCATGAGTTGGCCTTGGAGACGTACTCGAGAATTCTCTGGATGAATGAGAGTAATTAACTACGGTCATTGACAGTCCCTTTCCCCTCGGCTATTGACAAGAATAGCATAATGAGGAAGCTAGAATCCGACTAATAATCCACGGACTTCCCTCGCTGATCGAGTTTACTCTAGGGATCGCAGCTTCTCCATCTAATTTACTTCATGATAAATGTTTGTTACTATACCTGTACGAGATAAAGAACAGAGCCTGATTAAGTATTCTGCATGAACAGGAATCTTATTACATATTTGTAGGCCTCTGATGTATTTATTTAGGTTTACTCCCTTTCAGTTTTGATTTTATATCGGTTATCTCCCTTGGTAAACATAGTCCCTTGCCAACACATACAACTCTATTCTTTGAGAATTTACAGTGTCTGATTTTGAGTAATCATCCCCTCAAACTGATGATTAGTTTCTACCAGTTGTCTCATCTCAGACAGATAGCAAACGATAAATCAACAACAAGAATGGGATTGTACATGGGGTAGTAGGCGTGGCATACTTAGGTAGGGAAGAAATAAGACAGAACTAAAGTTGTCAGATTGATGACAGGGAAAACAGATTTGAAGTTTAAAATTTTGCTATCTACGGCACTAAATGATTTATGAATCACCCACTGTTAAAAATTGGTAAAGGACATATGGCACCTATCACGTAAAATTGATGTAAGGTCATAAAATGAAATCCAAACTCGAAGAGCACTTCTTTGCAACTACACGTGCATAAAACTGCACCGACCTGGGGAAAGTGACCGGCGTTCCAAGTGAAATTTATAACGCAAAAACTTAAGTGGTCGTACTGTGTTGTAACATAATCATAAATTTCACAACTAAAAAGTGTTGGAATGTGAAGACCATTATTATATAGCGAATAAATCTTGAGCCGATATTGCTGGCGCAAGCAAGGTAAAAGGTATTGGTTAGTTAGATGGGTTTTACGGCTCCGTTTCTAACCAAATGGTTTAAGTAGGACCGGCCACGGCCTTTGTTCCAGCTATGGCTCACTGGCTTATTTTCCCTACTCCATTGCTTATGCTGAGCACCAAGCACAATGGCAGTAGGTTCCACTTTTAAAGTCTTTGGTATGACCCGGCCAGGATTCGAACCCCCAACCTTACGGTAAAAGATATAGGTCTATCTATTTACAAACTCCCTTTTCTTCCCTTCCTTTTGTGATCATGCGAATCCACAGCGATAAACGAAGGCGTGAAGCCTTGACTGGGGTCACGGGCCAACATTTTTTCGGAATAGGAGCAGGTGTCCCCAAGGGCATGGGGTCTTGGGTCCCACTAAGGATCTCTGTTGAGGGTCATGATGGCGAGTCCCAGGTGGGGATTCAGGGGCTAAGTTCCTAGAAGTTGTAGGATAGTTTAAAATTGACGGTACGGTCATTTGATTATCTTCTTATCTTCAGTGCGCACTAAACAGATTGACAAAAATCACCCTTTGATCATTTTGTACAACTAACTTCTTTTTTTCTATTGCTGATGTACGTGACTTGCGGGGTGGGTAGGGAGAAACCGGAGAAAGGGGGATGGTAGGGGTTACATGAATCCTTGGAAGACTTATACAACTCAAGCTGTTCCACGGGTAGTAAAAATGAAACGGTCGAAATTTGCCCGTCAAAATACCATATTTCTTAAAAACTTTTGACATTGCAAAAGTTGTCTGTAATGTCCCAATTAGCTACATTTGTCGCCTTTGCCAGTATTTGCTGTCTATAAACATCTAGGAAAGAACTTCATTTGAGCTAAAACTGGTCGGTCAGCTTTTGGACATGACCCCCATCCCCGGCACCCGCTCCCGAAGCCACTGATGGCGATCTGAGCCTCTTCACAGAAACATTTTAATGCGATTTGCATCTGACGATTGTGATAATTTACAAACTCTGCAGTACACGTAAGGAGGGAATGTTACTTAAATTGAGGACTTTAGATTATCTTCAGTTTACGAATATTAATTTGAGAGTTGATAGACAAAACTATTCGATATCTTCTCAAGCCACATTGTCAATGTAGTATCTCATTCCTTCACCCCTGCCCCTACGCGCTTACTGCCCCTGAATTGTAAAAATGCCGCAGGGGCAATGCCACCCCCAGTCGAGAATAGTTTTACAAGAAGATAGTTTATTGCATTAATTCAGCCAATTACCTTGTGGCTATAAATGAGGTTTCTTACAGATTTCTGACGCGAAACAAGTGCGTTTTACTTTATTTGCCTAGTAGTCTTGTGATGAGCTGATTGTAAAACTCCGTCAGCTTTTCAGTGGCTAGAGTCCCCTCTGCACAAATTTGAAGTTTGACCTAGAAAAAGACAAGTCATATTTTAGAAATTACAATGATGTTAATTCTAATGCAATACAAGAATACGGAAAACAAAGTAGAAGAAACAGTTTATTTCAAAAACTTGTCTCTTTTTATATGTGCATGACTTTGTTGAAGCACAACTCCTTTCCCACTTGAAATACATTTTCTATTCTCTTGTTCTGTCAACTACCTTGCTGCAAAGTTAAAAAATCCTACAGAGTGCCCAGTTAACAATCACGTATCTATGATGACGGTCGTCACATTCTCAGTTGTAGCCCCGTTGAAATCAGACTGTTAATTGGCAAAGGCTCTAATTACTCAAACAGAAGACGAAGTCACTCTCGGAATAATTTCCTAGTCGAGTTAAAAAATTTTGATAAATTAAATTTCACTGAGATTGAACACGGTAGAGAGATTTAATTTCGCGAGGAAATGCAGTTTGGACAAACTTTTGATCTCTCACGTTTTCGCGTTTTTATATGTACCTTTGGCATTTCCCGCGATAATCAACTAGGGGGCCCATGTAGACAAAGGCGCAAGCAAAACCAAAATAGTTGCAGGCAAACTGAAATCAACTTCTAATCTTGAGTCCCCATGACATCATGCGTAGACTTATGATTGTATCTATTCTCTATACATTACGTAAGTCGAGTTTATCGTGGCTTTGAAACTGTCACTTTCAAGTGATATCCACGAGGCCTACTGATGCAGTAACCTTGTTGTGGTTTCATAGGCGGAAATGCAGACAGGGGGATGGGCGTAAAAATCCCCTACTTTTGACAAGGGGTGGCCTTCACAAATATCCCTCAGGAATATAATCTGTATGAGTATTACTTTTGGTCATCAAATTGATAATTTAGAATATTGTGAAATAAAGTAAGCATTACCTAACTTGAAAAATGTTTTTTTCGGCTATCTTCGCCCCTTGTTGTCTTAATGTAAGTTGGGTAACTTTTGTAATGCAGGAACGAGATAACACGCTGCACGGTCTTCATAATTCTATATTTAGGCCGTTGCCAATTCATTTTAGAACAGATCGAGTAGCATGACTGTTTTAATGCAACTCCTACAAATTTTGCTGGTCATTGGTACAAACGTCAATTACAAAACATGATAGCAAAAAAATTCAATTTCGATGCCTATTTAGAGCAAAATCGGTGTCATTGTCAGATGGTGAAATGATTCATAATTCCATGCCTCAGAGAGAGCTCACCGAGATCCCGCAGCACCTTCTAAACCGTTGGGTTATTTCAATTTGGACCATCCCCCATAATCAGGGAGCTTTTAGCACCCCACCCTACCCCCTCCTCAGCTGATAAAAATATGTAACGAAAGGTATTATACAGATAAATTCCATGCGCCTTCTCCGAGTGTCACGTATTTGAACGTTGTTGGTATAGTGTTCATCGGAAAACAAAACCGTTTGCTTACTAATAAGTAATTTTACGTATACCACTGCCCACAAGTCCACAAGCCCTTTGATCATCAAATTGACTGGGACTTAGTCCACCAAGAGGTACGGTATTGTAAAAGTATAATTTTTGTGGTCTATTTAGTACGAATCGAATTTCCCTTGGAAGAACTAAAACTTTTCAGTCTAAAGCTTACAATTATTTGAACAACCTAGGGCTTCCGGGAGCTTTTCCCGCCCCCCCCCCTAGAGAGTTATCCATTGACGCCACTAACGTAAGAAAATCGTCGAAATACCATATGTGTAATCTGTAGTAGTTGTTAAATACTTCACTCTAATATTCACAATTTTGTAAACACCCCAAGATCTTCAGGGGCTTCCGCCCCTGGACCCACCGGGTCATTGCCCCTGGACCGCACCAGGGCCCATAGACCATGTCGTCAGAGAACTCCCACGGTTCCTTCGAGTCCTTGGGCTAATTCTGCACCACACCCAGGTTTCGGAATAAATTTCCGCCGATGTGCGGTGTTGATAACTTTATTTGCAAGTTAACTATAACAAAGCAGCAGATCTAACCCTAGAGGGTAGAAATTCTCCCTACTAAGTGAACTTCTAGCCCCTCTAATGTTAGAGAAACATCTGTTAAGAATTGGGCATCTCCTGGAAAAGTTACAATAGGCCATATCGACCCACGACTGTGTGTGAGCTGTCATCCATACTGAGGGATATGCAAGGTCATCATTGACCAATCAGAGTGATTCTATAGAATGAAATTGTGTCAATCAAAGTGTAGTCTGCAATTGTATTTAGACATGGGAAATTTCTAATACGTTTGGGCAGATGCAACAACCCCTTTATTAAGATATTGACGCCAACATACGACATGTGCCGTGATTAAAGCTATATTTGCTTATCATTTCGTTCCAAGGTTATATGCATGTATATCATAAATCTCCAACAGTAGGCGTAGGAACCATAGTGGGAGGGGGCTGCAACCCCTGGAGTTTCGGAAAAACTTTTTCGTGCAGAGGTTTTGAAAAAATCAGGAAATTTTTCTCTGGCTACATAGATTTTCCTCCGGCAAAGAGAAGTCATCACCAGAGATATATCAACAGATTCAACACACACATTCCCCCTGCAAGCACAAACATACAAATGCAAGAGTGACGTCAATTTCTACTGTGATTTGTTAGCAACTCGCATTTATCTGCCACTATCCTTTCATCCATAACATAATGACTTGCCAAGTGCTGAAGATTTAGCTCGAGTACCCGACGTCAATGAACCGATAGGATCGACAAGAATGCCCTCTGAATCATATTTTAATCTAACGAGAACCTGGAGAAGATGTCTTTCGAATCTTTTTTTTTCACTTGAAAGCTTAAAAACGTCGAGATTGCATGTGCTTTCCCATCGTCAGGGCATGTGAGGGATTCCCCGCCATTTTGGAGCATTGATTGTGTTGGAAAAGGCTTAGCAGTCTCGTTCTGTATCAGTGGTAAGAAGGCCTAGAGCGGGGATATGTGTACACGTCAATGACCGGGTGGTCGATATCGAAACTGAATGAAAGTATACAACGTCAAGTTAAAATGGTATGTAATACGATAAGAGAAACACGTCGTAAAGTACGGTACTATTTCTATGAGCCTTTTCATCGGTGATAAAGATCTTTTCGAGTCCCTATATCTTTGCAAGAAACTTATCCTTGATATAGTTTTTCGTTCTAATCACTACTTAGGATGGAAAAGTTTGGAAAATTATTTATGTACGAAGGTCATGTTTCTTAATTTGCCTGATCACTTCTGAAACCTAATTCAAAGGGATTTATGAGCATATTATAAAATGTTCATTCTCTCAGATTAACTTTAATAAAGTTCGGCAAGCAGGTTGTACCTGTAATGCCCAAGTTGAGTGGTCACCATCTCCAATAATTACTCGTAGACACTGTGAAATTGTTAAGTTGAAGTGTGGGAAGACATCGTTTTAAACAACATTGCCGATACCATTTCATTTCATTTATTTTTGATTCACCCCAACACAAATTTACAAACAATTAATAGAAACGTTTAGGTAACTAATTGCGTTATAGGAAGTGCACGTAGAAACCCTGTAGGGCTTATTTAAAAGTGACACTCCCTGAGAAAAAACAAAGATACATAATTAAAGATAGAAAAAGAAAAAGTTAATACACATCCCACCACCCTACCCCCACTCACCCCCAAACCAACCCCCTTGACCCTGAGAAAGTGCTTATAGACAGGAACAGTTAACAAATTTAAGGGATTAATACAAGCTTATAAATTAGCAGGGCTGTAACCATTAGCTTATACTTTGCTCTTAAATAGTTACAGTTACGATCTGTTACTGAGAAAACTTCAGCCTCACCAAAACTTAGCAAGTCGAATTAGCAGGGCTGTAACCAAGTCCACCTAACCTAATTCCGGGCTAATTCCCTTTCCACTTGCCATCATTCCAGGCCAACTTCGAGTCCGGCGAAAAACGGACTTAGTACGAAATCTAGTACGAGTCCGTATTCGGATGTTACAGCCCTGCGAATTAATTAGCATAATCTTATTTGAAATTGTCCTCCAGCTGTAGATTTGAACAATTGTTCCTTTCATTTTACTTTGAAATTTTCGGTACCGCAGGCTTCAGTGTTAATACAGCTTTAATAAACTATAGACCTACCATGCAGGGATGACTATTCATTAGTCATCGATCGATACAATAATGTTCAATTTAATAATTCCTCTTCTTATCACACACCCTCTAATACTGGTGTACCACAAGGGTTCCATACTTGGACCACTCTTATTTATTTTTTATTTATTTTTTATGTGAATGACATTTTTAAGTCCTCGGACAAATTAAAGATCATTTTATTTGCTGACGATGCTACGGTCTTCCTCCAAAATAGGAATCTAAGCGATACTCTTGCTGAACACACCTGTGAATTTTCTTATATCTCAAATTGGCTTAGATCAAATAAATTATCTCTAAACATTCTGAAAACCAACTTAATGATATTCAATAACAAGGTTACTGACACAAGCAAAATTACTTCGTTACTCTATGGTCATCTTATTACTGCTTCACCTCATACTAAATTCTTATGAATCACTATAGATGAAAATCTAAATTGGAAGGAACATATCTCTGAGGTCAGCAAAAAGGTTTCTAAATCTAATGATGTTATCAATAGACTAAAGAAATTTCTGCCCAGGGATGCACTTTTTACTCTTTATAATGCGCTTGTGCTTGCTCATTTCATCTTAGTCTTCTTGTTTGGGGTAATACACATACCTGCCTACTCAATAATTTATTTAAGCTTCAAAAGCGTGTTATCCGCAATATAGGTCATGTGAATTATTGGTCACACACTGCTCCTTTATTCATTCACTTAAAAACACTCACATTGTACAATTTTTATTAGTATCAGCTGGGAATTTTTCTTTACAAATCCCACCATTTAATTCTTCCTTCAGCTTTCGACGACTTTAATACTTACAAATCAAGCTATCACACTTATAACAATCGTTCTATAGAATCTCTTATTCTAGAACAAGTGTTAACTCTTCTCAAATACGAAGTACAGGCTTTTTTTATTCCCTTAGCGCTTTTATTAAACGTATTTACACGTAGGTTAAAACATTTCCTTCTGAGGAGCAAACAAACTTAGCTAATGACGCAGCTTTTCTTTTTCCTTTTCTACTTTCTTCGTTCTTTTCTTTCTGGACACTTCGTCTGAATCTTGTTTGGTTTCGTTCGTATTTTTAAGGGACCAGACCAGAAAAGTTTAAACTTATTTCTGGTTCCTCTTCTACCATCTTTTGATATGTTAATTTGTGAATGTGATACAAGTGAATTTTATTTACGCTGATTCATGCCCCCCCCCTCTCCCAAGGCTTGTTATTCGCCCTCATGGCCGTAGCGAGCGAGGGTGTGGGGTATCACACACCCCAAAATTTGGTCGCCGTCGGCAAAAAGGGGAGAGGGGAAGGAAAAGAAGTGGGAAGAAGGGAAAGGAAAGGGGAGGAAGGGAGTAAAAGGGAAGAGGAGAAAGGAAAAAAGAGAAAGACTGAAAGAGACAACGGGAACGCGAGGCCAGTCTGTTATCGGCTATTTCGATTTTCGGCTCTTCATCTAATTGGCCCATTCAAGTTGAAGACCCGTCGGCAAATTTACCATGCATGTGACGACCGTATCAACAGCTCCCTGGTTATACATACTTCATGTTATTATGTTTTTGTCATCAGCATATAGGGTTGTAAAAATACCAAAATTGGCAAAATTTATGTTATAATGCTATCAGGCAAAACACTTCCAAGAAAACAAGAAGCAGAAAGTCCCTTTGCTTGTTTCTCATGAAAACAGTACGAAACAAGGTTAACTACCGTTGGTTTAAACGTATGTTTCTTGGTAAGAGGCAGACGGGAAAATCCCTCTTAATTTCTCACCGAGTCGTGAAACTCTAAAAAGGTTTGCTTTTTACAGAGATACCTTTTAAGTCACCAGTAGACTTTAAAGCCCCAAAGTCCTTTAAACTGTCGCAAACACTTGACAAAAGTACAAGATACACTAGAGCAGGAGCTTAAAGGTCATAAGCAGTCGCACCAAACTTATTTTGAAACAATAGCTAAATGTAACAAATTTCTTCTTATTTCTCTTCCAAGTATCTTTCATGATATTTTAGGACATAAATATTGTATATTCAAGGTAAACCAAGCAGTTACTCGTCGCTATGATTTTACAATTGAGTGAGAAAAATACTGTCACATGACTCTCAGGAGCCATTCAGGAAATAGGATAGTCTATTACACAATTCTTTATTGGGATGACTGCATTCTCCCTTCAATATGGTAGATTACAAGGGATTTGCGATCTATTGCGAACCCGGAAAATGCAAATAAGGCACAAAAGTGAAGACATAATTTCTTCTTATATAAAAACTGCAAACACATTAAAGAGTTTTTGTTATGAAATGCAGATACATCACACGGATTCTTCTTTACTATTGCTTTCTCGTCCTTATGTCAGAAGAATACGGCAGCTATAATCAGGCGCGCAGTCAGGATTGTGTCATGGGAGGGGCTTTGAAGAAGTGCGATAAGGGGAGGGGTCTACAAAACAGCTTCTTTTAGGTCTCCAGATGCAAAATGGTGCAATGCCTAGGCCTAAAACGTAATAAAGTTTATAGTAATCTTGTTTTTTGCCATTATTTTTTTCAAGCTTGGGTCATGGGGTGGGGGTTCGACCCCCAAAACAACCCCTTGGCTACGCGCCTAGCAATACTAACAACTACTTAAATGTTTTAACTCATCCACCTATGTTGTATTTGCAGGTGACATATTGTGTTTCTTTTAACCTTGAAAACTCAAATATGTGCTCATAATTTTTGCTACTTTACATTACAACATTAATTATAGGAGAGAATAGCGTGAAATTTTAGGGAACATTTGGATCCCTGCTTTTTAAGTAACCATGGTTAACATAAAAGAAGAGGTAAGGGTTCCATGATCTCATGTCCTATTATAATATAGTTTTTTCGTTCGTGTGTCTGTATGTCTAGATTTACATAAGCGTAGGAAGCTGTTTGAAAGTGGGGGCGGAAGTGTATGTTAGTGACCAATGTCCTTGGGAGGGGTCTTAGGGGAGAGGGTTCCCCCTACCCTTTGGAAAATTTTTGACTATTTACAGTGCCCTAGATGCAAAATTGTGCAAGTTTTGATAAATTTTGAAGTAATTTTGTCCCTTTGGAAATTTTTTGACTATTTAAAGTGCCCTAGATGCAAAATGGTGCAATGTTTGACAAAAGTAATTTAATCGTATTCAATGCCATATTTTGGCAGCGTGTCATCAAAAGTGGGGGGTGGGGGCGAAACAAGGCTTTCGCCCCCACCATCGAGAGTGGAGGGCGGTCGCCCCCTCTGTCCCCCCTTTTCCTACGCCTATGATTTATATATGGTTGCCATTGAGTTTGTCAGTAACTGTTATTGTAACTAAAGGCAAAAACTTTACAATGCATCAATTTTACATGTCCTAAGATATGAAAACTCGACCGCGACAGTCAGAGATAGTGTGTTATGTCATTTGCTTTATTTTCTATTTTAAAATTTGCATGTAAAGAGCCATCATGCATGATGGACCAGACAACTCGCACCCCGGCCCAGACTATTCCCCACCCCACCCACGAGGGAATTTTGACAAACCAGCTCTTTGTCATTGGACCAGCCGGTGGGTTTCAGGCAAAGCTCATTGGAACTCAGACGGGTTAGTACGTTGATTTGCAGGTGCCGTGAAATTTTAGTGATACGTAATATGTTAGAATCACCATACCTATAATGAAAAAGAATAAAACTGCGCGAAAGCATGCATCAGTTTATTCGATGTTAATCTTTGACATAGGATCGAAGAGCGCCCGAAGCCTCGTCGGGCTTCTGTTTGTTCTGTCACTGTGGGATTTTCTTTGAAGCAAGTTTGAGTTCCATGTAAAATTTTGCTTTGTGACTAAATTTTAGTCTTACTGGAATAGAACTAATTCAGTTGCACTTATGAGGATAAATGGGCAGGGATATTTCAGAGACAATTTTAAATAATAATAATAATAATAATAATAATAATAATAATAATAATAATAATAATAATAATA
>WURT03643971.1:7863-17917 GCA_009936505.3 Holothuria glaberrima | reverse complement strand
CAGGTGCAAAGCCTTTGACGTGGGTACTAGCTGGGGAATCCTGTTCCTAATCTCATAATGCTTAGGGTCATGAGTGCAATCACCATTCCGTTAAATTTCTCTCGTCTCCCCCCCCCCCCTCCCGGTAGGTTTATTAGCTGACTGACAGTGTGTTGGATGGTATACAGCACTGCGACCGGTACCCACGCAAGTAATTGTCACAAGCCTAGGCTGGGAGCCTTTCCTGGATGGAAAATTTTACCTTGCTAATTGCGTGGAGGTTGCACTCTGAATCCTTTCCAAACCCGTACCTACTTGTGAACTCACAAATATGAAAAAGTAATTTGTTCCTAAGCGGGTGGGTTCATTGTACTATTGCCTGGGGCTGTTTGACCTTTGACCTACATGAGCCTTGGCATAGCATTCGGGCTCCTCAGGCTTCTGAAAACTGTAACAGCATACACATACAGCGTGTACACAAGCGGTTTACTATGAGCGATGGGCGCGGTCCATGATCTAAATAGCGGTCGCGTGTGTTTGCACTATTTTACACACAGTGCTAAAGCCATATGTACAACAGTTTGATCAACTGTACATACTGTTTTTACGTAGTACGCGTACCTCGCCGCCCATATACCTCGAGTACGTGCGTGCTGAGAGCGCTGCCCAGCTCTATCTAAATTCTCCAGGTCAGGGTACGGTCTACACTAGTGCCACCGAACGGATTGGTATAAATCCTTTTCCGGATATTACTGTTCGATTCCTTTTTGAATTCTGTTCAGTAAGAGTAAGTTAAATTAAATTTAATTTCAGCAGTGTCCATGGGCACTGAGCGTGTAGTTAAGTTCTGTGGTAAAGTAATGAAAAGCTTTTGAAAATCAGGAGCTGTTTCGTACGGCATAAGGATGACTTTTCATATTTCCAGTGACAGTACTGTACACTACAACGTGTGCCAGGTCAGATTAAACCTAAGGCGTTTACTAACTACTTTAAGTTTCCCAGTGCTGTTATTGTCATGGGTACTACTAACGTTACTAATTTAATACTATGAGTATTAGGCTAGTGTAAAACTGTAATGTAGTCTTGTACTGTTGCATAGGCAAGACTAGGGTTGAAATAAGTCCTCAAAAACTGGGAGCCAACTGGCCCTCAAACTTACAGAATCTAACCAAGGGGCAAAATAAAAGGTTGCCAGGGAAGTGACCTTCTAAAAGTCTCCCCTTATAAACTTCCCCCTGACAGTTGCCCCCAATGAAGTTAACCCCTCAGTTCAACAAAGTGCCCCCTGGGAAAATTTCATCAAAAGACATTTGTACCAGATAAAAAGATAATCATGTTAAATGAGCTCTTTCACAGACTCCAGTGCATCTGTAAGTTACACTTCTCTTGCTGATTTGACATTAAGCCTAGGCTATCACCTTTTCAGCATTCGAAACAAACTTTTTCTTAAAAGTTTGAAAAAAATCATTCCTGTGATTTTTACTACTTAAAAACATTTTCATAGCAAATGTTAATTAACATAATGTTAACTAGAGGTGAAAACCTGTTAACAAGTTTGTGAAAGTAGGCTATAGGCTATCACATAAACTAGCAAATGTAGATGATAGAACAGTTACATACAAAATATAGGAATAGTTAAGTACAGTAGGTACAGAGCATAGCCTTATGCAATCATTGTGATATATATTACAACGGGAGCTGTTATTTGGATGGAGATACATCGCTTTGAAGTGGGGTTTGTGCCACTAAGGTCACTCAGTAATCCGTTGCTTGTATCTTTCTTGACATTTCAATGCGACTTACACTGGATTAGGAAGTTAAAACAAAAGGGATTTGTCGTCTGCTACATCTACAGTAAGACTGGGGGTTTTCCTCCATTGCCACAACATTGCCAGTCGTCAGGGTAATAACGAATAATTTGCACCTTTCGACGCTTGGTGACGTGCATGACATTATGTTAGTTACGATTTATCTCTAAATATGAACGAGAATCTATATCTGTTTATTTCAGGAAACTGCCGGAAACTTTTATTGTTGTAACAAAAGTTAGACTTCTACCTTGTCAATTCATTAGCATGCGGTATCTTGTAAAGGAAGAGGCTCTTTTCTTCTATTCCAATTAAACAGTCATTTTGAGTTCAATATTACCAGCTCTAAAGGTGTTGGCAGCGCAAACCTACACATCAAAGTATTGTTCTTCACAGGCCACTTTTTAAAGGATTACGTGATTAAATGATGTTGCTAGGTGAATGATATCAAATTAGAGCCAACAAACAAAGGAAAGAAATTCCCCTGCGCCAAATAAACGGCTTATCGTTGATAACCTACCCTCGATCTAGTGGGTCTTAAAGTATTAACATAAATTAAAGTGTTCGATACATCTCCATCCAAATAACATCTCCCTGATTAGAGTATGTACGCACATGTAATGACCGAGGTGTGCATAAGTACAGTACATTTAATGATATATCTTCATAGAAGCTGATCTACATTTGGCCTGTACTGCTGTACCTCCCAAGTGATGGATCGGGGGGGCACACCAGACGTCCCCCCCCCATTGGCTGTCATGCATGAAACAAGACTTGAGGCAAAAAAGAAAAGTATGCTTCAAAATGTGTTAAATGTTCACCATTTTGTATAGATCTCTACCCTTTTCCAATAGCATAAAATTTCCAGAGGCAAATTCCTCCCCAGGACAGCTACTGTATTAATCAACCTTGCGCCCCTCTATTGAAAATTTCTGGATACGCCCCTGCCTTAAAGAATACTGTAGCCATTTTTGCATGTCTCAAGTGAGGGGGCCTTTGTTGAACTGAGGGGGTGACTGTGAGGGAGATATTGTGAGGGGCCACTTTAGTAGGGGATCACTTGGCTGGTCCTCATATACAACATTGAAGGCCATATAACTGTCATTACAATAAAACTAATCTATGAAAGGCTAGTCCTTAAGTAGTGGTAGTACTGTAATTAATAATAAACAAGATTTAAGATAATCACTTATGTGTAGTAATTTTGTAAAATTGTACACTGTGATGAAAGAAGTGAAAGAAAAGAGAGGGGCTTGTCTGTGAGATCCCCTCTATAAAACAGAAATATCACACAGTGCATACTACAGACTTAAGTACTCAAGCTGGCATTGAAACATTATTTTGACTTCTAACAGGTAGGGGACAGTGGGGCATAATAAATTTGTGTTGGCCAGAAGGGTGCCCAACTGCCCATTTATTCTTCCTCCTCCCCCAAGGCTATGGGCACATGATTTAGAGTGGTGTTTGGTTCATGCATCTCATCAGTTTTGGATGGACTTGCGGTTGGAGTTGTAACATTGTATCATCTTCCTGTTCCAGGGGCTGCTCTCTGTTGCAACATCTCTTTGTTCTTACATCTCTATATTCTGACAAGTCTACATTAAGGCAAGCCTGATGCCAAAGGAAGGGGGGGGAAGGGTTCAAAAAAAGGAAATCAAAGCTTACCAAATGTTGCCTTAATGCATTTTAGTATCTTTCTCTCTTTCTCCCTCCTCCACTGCCCTCCCCCAAAAGCTAAAAATGTTAAGTTGACATTTAGACAGCAGTTGTGTTGGTCATAGGCATAGCAAGCTGTTTGAGACTGGGGGGCTGAGGTTCCTTGTTTCGGATCGCTGTTCTGGTTGAGGGGTCTAAGGGCCCCCTCCCCTTTGGAAAATTTTTGGATATTTGAAGGTCCTTAGATGCAATTTGATGCATCATTTTGGACAAATTTTAAGGTAAATCATTGCAAATTTTTGACATTTATATTTTAGCATATTTAGCGTGGAGGCCTAGTATTTTCCAATCTGGGGGGTTTTGAGATGATTTTTTTTCTCGCATTGGTCCAATGAAATTAATTTTACGCTAAAATGCAAGAATTAATTTTTCTCAGAGAAAACTATGTACAATGTGGGAGATTTTTAAAAATCAGGATATTCGGACAGGTAAGCAGGTGAACGGGAGACGACCCAAAAATGAGGATGACATCTGCCCAGTGCAGGTGACTTGGCAGGGCTGTGGGCCTGACAAATTTGGCTACAATGTTGGCAGAATTACCTACAGTATTGTGCCCACACCATTGCAAAAAGTTGTCGCAAGCTGGGCAACTCTGATATGCCACTGCTGTGATCATTTACATCTATAGCACAGAAGGTGCTAAATCATGGCTGACCATGACTCCTTGGTTTGGATCCCTAATGAACTACATTACATTAACTGTGTGTGTGACGAAAATTGCAGTTGAGCTACAGCATCTTTGAATGTCTTTTGTTGTCTTTTTAGTTCTGTATTGTACATCTTTTTCTTCACACCTTTTTAAGAGTACGAATGGGAATGGTAGTCAGCTCTGTATTGTATGCTGTGGGATAATGGTTACAGCTCTCCATTTTAATGTACTGGCTTACACTGGACACACCCCTATTGCAGCTGCACACCAGCAGGCTAAATAACTTGCTTACTGTATCTGAAGGTTCGCCCAACTCTGTTCAGTGCTGTCGTGTCATGTGCATTTCAATTGTACACACAATACCTACATGGAAAAACACTTATATCACTGCAGAGCATGCCAACTTGATCCTTGTTGAAGAATTTTAATATGATCATTTAATTACTGGCCTTGAGATAGTGTGCACTGTGTGTGCAGCACTGACACTTAATGCTTTTACAGATTGGTATTGGTGAGACAAATAATTATGAAAGGAGAGATCTGAGATGAGAACCAGCATGATTTGTCTGAGTGGCAACTCCCTTGTTTGTCCAGTGGACTAAAGATTAGTCCTAAGTAATAAATTATATCTTCTAAGAAGGAAGTTATTGAACTGTTTGACCTTAGAGGACAGAATCAATATATTAGATGTAAAGCCCTCTTCCCTATGACTACTCCCCTAACCCTCCCTTTCTCCCTGGACCCACCCCCCCCCCCAAAGAAAAAGAAACCTTAAATAATGAAAAATTTTGGCATAAGATAAGTGAATGCGTGCAAATTTAGAAAGTACCATTCTGAAAATAAAGCATCCTTAGAGCCAACAGCCCTGCAAGGAATGTAAAGAAAGGTTCTACCGAAGGTGACAATTATCCTAGGTACACCGAGTCCTCTGAATATTGGCTACTTTGTGATGGTCTGTGCTTCACAAAACTTAATCAACTGGAGTGAGGATATGGACTGGATGTTGGACAAGACATCAGTCTTCATAAGGAGTAGTGTTCTACTAGTACTGTATTAATATATGGGACAGTAGTCCATTCAACATAGCTTTCTGTCTGTCTTTTATGTGTGAAAAGGTTGGTAAATATTTGCAGTACAGCCTACACACAGGAAAGAATTTCATGTAAGCCATATTTACCTCATACCAGCTACTGTACAGTTGTTTTGTAGCTAACATACTGTAGCTAACCTTTGTGAACTCATCCCGCAGTGTACTGTAGTAAAAGCTTGTGAAAGACAGGACAATATATTTGGTAATTATTGAGGTCAAAATGGATAAAGGAAGGTAACTCTGCACCACAATATCCTGCCAAAGATTCAATTATAAATACAACTTCCTTTCATAGTCATCTTTTATCATTCAAATTATTTAAAGAAATTAAAATAGGTAGATATATTCTCCTGAGTATGCTAGTTGTGAACATCAATTAATCTCTGTATCAGCAGTTAAATCACATACTTATTTGCAGATGTTACATTCATCATTCTTCTTTCCTCATGTAGAATTGAAGCTAATCCATATTCTTAGTCTTCAGTCATCTTTTCCTTCCTCTAAAGGTCGATTGCCTGTCTGTGATTACTGTGCTTGTATTTGTACAGAAAATGGAATTTTGTGGCTTACATGTTCCCATACCAGTTCATTCTAATTTCTAAAGCCCTTAATTTTGTAAATGTCCCCCCCTCCTCACTCCTACCCCTTGTGTAGCAAACTCAGCTAATCATCTACTTCACTCTGCTCAGTGTTTAATATTAGGTCCAGTTGTTTTCATTTTCACTCCTCGTGAAAACAGTGCTATTTCTGAGCAATTCTGAAGCAGGACTGTATGTAGTACATGTGTATCATAATCAGAATTTGCTGATTCTTGCCAAGAATAGCACAGGAGAGGTGTTTGAGTTTTAATAATTAATTACAAGGTAGTTAGGGAAATAGTTTACAAAATGTATCAGAGTAGTTAAGAGCAAGAAGCCTGAAGGCAGTGGTGTGAATAAGTAATGAAATACAGGAAGGTTACTAACTTACTACAAGGTTATCTACCCGATTGAATCTAATATGATGTGGCACAGATCTAGTCCAGATAGTTTAGGGGTATGGTGAAGGAAATGGGTGGTAGTTGAAAGGGCATCCTGCATATTGGTCAGTTAGATGTATGCTCACCTTTGTAGGGTAGACTTAATAAGAGGGTCACATTGTCACATACTGTAAGCTCTCTTGTAAACCTCCCTTTCAGCTGCTGTGAAATAACACAATCAATTAGCTTATCTTTGTATTAGCAAATAGTGAAGTTGATTTGCCATTTTATCCATATTTTACAGAACTTTGTGCAGTTAAACTTGGTAAGTTTGAAATGTAGTGTGTCTATCAATACCAGTATGTCTGGGCTTGGCTGGTACCATACAGTATTTTTCTTGACTAAAATATTCAGTTTAGATGTTAACAAAGGCATGAAAAGTCAGATGCTGTTCTTTGATATTATGGAAGCAGAATAACATTTGACTCTAATTCTACAGTATATTGTCCAAAGTTTTACAGTGTTGTACAACACATCTATAGACCCTTTTCCAAGAAGCAGTTACAAAGGACTGTGAAAAGGAGTTATGGTACGAATCTTATTTGTCAATTGCATTTTACTATGGCAAAAAATGACGCACACCAAAACCGTCCCAAAATCCAAATTATTGCTATTTAGAAAAGGGTCTAAAAGAAAAGCTAATAGTTGAACAAAACTAAAAATCACTTTGGTTTTGAAGGATTCATCCTAAAGACACCTCAAAAAATAGTGATTGTCACTTGTTGTATTGTTTCTAGGACACCTATGCTTATAAGTGTGTGTGCTGTCATGGTAGCATGGGAAAATAAAACTATAGGGAGCCAGAAAGGAAACAAACTGCCCCCTTTCCTCTGTGTAAATTTGGTTAAGCAAATAGAGCGGTGTGTCAGAGGTTACAGTCCACAAGTATTTAAGTGTTGGAAGATTTATTGTCTGTTATCTGTAGTAACTAGAATTATTGTATTGTAGTAACACTTTAAACATTTATACAGTAGGTCTATTGATATGATCTTTTATCAGACCATTGGGAAGGGTCAGAAGTTGTCAAGTTTAGTACATATATTGGAGAGGCTTCTTTTCATGCAGAAACCACAGGAAACCTTAAGGTCCGTTCATTTAATAAACAGCCATAATAGTTTTGGAATTCAGTATGGATACAAAAGTCCTTCCTCATGAAGCAGGCAGAAGTCAGAATTTTGACTGTTTGTAAGAAGGCTTTTTGGTGTCTTGTTATAATAGACACCACACCTTTATCACAGACACCAGAAAATGACAGAAAGCCAACTAATGAAGTTTGTCCCTTCTCCCTGGCGTGACCACCACTTCAAAACAGTTTCTCAGAAGTTTGAACTTCTGATGTTGATTTTGCAAGATGTAGACTGTTCCATGAAACTAGAGCAATTTTTCAGTCACATGGTAGGGAAAACATAGATCTATTTCATGATACAATGAGGAGAATCATGGTTTGTATGAAAGTTTAGGTAAAATTGAATGACTATGATAGTGGATGAAATTTACCTTTTCATGTGCTCTTTTTAAGATTGCATGTTGTATCCATGGGCACCAACAAGTGGGGGAATTGGAGTGGGGGTGGGGAGAAACATGTCCCCTTCACTTTGGAATATGGGGGATATCAAATGGTTTATTCCTCCTCCTCCCAACCATTTTTCAAATCAGTTCATAAAAACATCTGGAATATGCTCATTTCTATAGCTTACATTGACTGATCCAATAAAATCACACTCCATAATTATGAAAACAGCCATCTTCATTCATAAACATCTGAAACTGAAAGAAGGTAATTGAACCATTGCCGTAGAGGCCTATTATGAATTTCCGGCTGGAATGGGAACTGGCTGGAACTTAAAATGTTCCTGCCAGAACTGATATTTTGGATGTTTTCTATTTTGGCAGTAAAAGTAATTTTGGAACTGTGAAGCAGACGGGGCTTCAATACTAATGCCTAACAGTGTGATGATAACTTGAAAGAGTAGTTCAAACCAACTGTCTTTAAGTTAAAAAAAGTGCAAGTTCGATATAGGGAAGAAATTAATCATAGTATCGAGTTTCTACTCTATATGGCATTCTCTTGAAGCCAGTGAAGTTTGGATATCATTTTCTCACACTGATTGCTATTATTTTGATTGCATGATTCTAATTTAGGGCTTGATGTTAATAGTTTCCCCCATTGCCCCTGGCAAGTTGTGACTCCTAACTCAACTAAACGAAGAAACCAAAATTTCCCTACAGCAACAAAGTTAAAAATTAAAACCCCATAAGCCACAGTTCACAAATAATGCTGACATTGATAAGACAGTGGAGGAAAACTCACCCCACCAGTTTGATTGAACATGTAAACATGCACTCCTACGTGTCATTGGAGATAAGCAATATCTAAGACTACTTTAAACTGTCAAATTGTCAATATGAAAAAAAAAAAAATTTATCTGATTATGTTAAAGAAGAAGTTAATAATTGTCAAGTGTACATTCAAGGATTGTTGTAGCTAGTGTAATGGTATGGTACCAACTGAGAAATCAATTTACTGTCTGCCCCACTAGAAGGGCAAGAGAAAATGTGCCAGGGCAAGTGAATTTTAAAGGCTGCTTGCCCAACTTGGCAAGCAGAGTAAATGTAAAGCCCTGTGACTATTATTTTGACCCTAAAATGCCGGGGGGGGGGGGGGGGGCCACCCAAATTTATGGAAAGTTTATAACCCTATGACCTTTTTGCATCCTTACTGGAAAAAAATTCTTTTCAATGAAAAAGCAACACAATATAAATCAATGGCAGGATGTGCCAAAGTTATCTGTACTTTGGACACCAGTTTGACTGTGTATGGTACAATAGTATGAACATATAATTAGAATGTAGACAATATAAATTTCAATTTATCATCATTCTTAAGTTATTCATTATTTTGAAGGTAATTTAAGATGAGACTGATACATGTACAATTTACAAACCTACACTCAAGCAGAGCAGTTGTAGTGTATCTCATCACTTAGCTGCTAAGATTATATGCAACATTAAGAGGGGAATTTCTACTCTCTCATAGTGAGAATTTGCTATGAATGATTTATTTCTCAGCAAGTACAGTAAGTCAAAAGAAATTTTAATTTGCTGCTTACAAATTTTGAGTTAAAGAAAGTTTTGCAATTTTGCAACCTTGTCATGAATATTTGACCATTGATTTTCACTTTAAGTGCTCATTTCTTTATCACTGTCATCATTGCATGTTGCTGAACCATGTGATATTTTAAGGTGCTAGTTCATGAATACGAAAGACTGGCAAGAAAGAAAATAATTTCTAGAATTATGTTCAGTTGCTTTTCTTAAGTTAAAATCAAACTCTGAAAGCAAATGACTTGGAGCGAGCACAAAGTTCTGGCAGGCTACTTTTATGAAGTTCCGGCAGGCTACTTTTATGAAGTTCCAGCTGGAGCCCGAACTTAGAAAAATTTGGGTTCCAGCCGGATACTTCTGGCTGGAACCCAGTTCTGGTGCAACCATACTTTTTTCTACAAGTCCCTTCAGCTGGATGTGGGGGAATACTAAATGTTACCCTGGAAAGGGTAAGCCATATTTCGCTGTTTGCCTCTCAGAAAGTCTGGCAACCCTGAATTGTAGTTGGGTCAAAACTCAGTAATTAGAAGGCATGATGTCTCTTAATTCTTTAATCAGTAATACATTGAGTATGAAGGTTACTAACAGCACCTCTCTCTAGTAGGAAGTTCTTTAGAAATGCTTGTTTATATAACAGCTCAAGCACGTCAATGCTTCAAAGATAGCACACCAATTAGCAACCCACAACT
>WURT03643970.1:0-39649 GCA_009936505.3 Holothuria glaberrima | reverse complement strand
AATAATAATAATAATAATAATAATAATAATAATAATAATAATAATAATAATAATAATAATAATAATAATAATAGGTAGCTGCAACTATGTCCAAGCTTAAAATAGTGGTGATTTCTGTTGTGACAAACAACTTTAAAAGTACCTGGAAATATTTTTGGTCCACGTTGCTGGAACACTTCTACTTTCTTTTGATTTTTTTTCCGCCAGAACTGTGGGGAGTCAAATTGCTTAGTACTGATTTCCGCACATGGTTTACCTCTATCAACTTGCGATATTTGATATGCAGATAACGGTATACCTACAACTAGCTTTTCCTATCTCCCATTTTGAAAAACATTGTTATCTAGCAAGCTTAGTTTTGTTCAATTTACAAAACGAGACTTAAAGTGTGCAAATTGTCAGACCCACAGGCGTGGGAAACAGGGCCCAGGCTGGGGGTTGAGAAAATTTTCCCATTCAAAAATGTGGTAAGGCGAGAAAATGCTTACGTCCCCCAATTCAGGGACGAAAACTCCTTATTTTTTCCTCTGCAAAAATGTCAGACTTTTGCCTTATCCTTTTACAACTTGCCCAATATGGTGCTGCAGCACTAAATTACATTTGTGGGCCCTTAAACCTCTCCTCAGACTGGAACAGCTCCCTACGCTTTTGCCATTCTATTCATTAAAGGTATCGTGTTTCATCTAAGAAGTCAGTGGCATGGATTTCAAATGTGATATGGAACGACATAGAAATTAAAAAAGACGTAAAGGAGAAATGTCTTTATAACTGTAAAAGAATCTCAAGTATTTATGAAACTATTTATGACATGCCCAGTTTATCAGCTGAACAAAATCACCAGTTGCCAGGCCACCCTGTGCTTTATTTACGAACATAATAAATTTTACTTGAAATTTATTTTCTCCTAATTTCAACAAATGTTTAAGGCTCTGGTTTCATCAATTCTACAGATTTTTCTGCATTTTCCAAGAGCACAATATACTTTAAACAAAAGCTTTATATTACGTTATGAGGGTTATTATTTTCCTCCTCTTTGGCCAGTACGTCACCGTAAAGTTACCTTCACTAAGCAAATTTTGTGAATCCGAAATTGTCCGGAGATTTTCATCTGTATCTCTATAAACCCTCTTCTGATTGATTACTATATGTTCATCGTTGAAAATGATGTCGACTTTCTTCTAAAATGGAAATTAATGAACGCAACCTTTAATATTACAAAAATTGGAGAAAAGGAACAATATTGAGTCGCCTTAAGTGAAAATTTACCAGTTCATCATAACGAAGATCAGTATTTTCTTATTGACCACCGTATAAAAGAAAGTCTATTCACTGTTAATATTTATCACATAAATAGGTGTTTGTAGGCTATAGTACTTGTCCTGAGATCAAGGTAACGTCTTGCAAACCAAGTTAGCTATTAACACATTGCCAGGTCGCGATTTCAAGACTCCCACTTTTAGATTGCTTTTGCACCCATCCATCAAACCAAACATAAAAGCTCCCCACAGGAACCTCAAATAAACGAACGCATTATATAAACTGGTGATGAATGATTGTTGGTACGGCGTATTTGAGGGGCATTCGTTAATTGGGTTTCATCAAGAATAACGGTAACGTAGTATTTATGTTGGGGGCGTAAAGAATAGTTAGACAATTCCATATCGTCACTGTCAAATAAGTACTGAAATTCCTATGCAATGTTAACTCCTTGCACATTACTGTAAGTGTAGTTTAGAGCTTTCAATGAGTGGAGATTATTATGTTCTTCTCTTTTACAACTTACCGAAATAGTAGAGCGAACAAAAAACGGACTTTGGGTGAATTTTGCACTTTTTGACAAAGCATGGAAGTTCAATTCAAGAAAGCAAGTCCAAAGCCTAAGATCGGTGATATGCCGTTATCAGTAAAAGCTGACTTGTGCTATAATTTCTTCGCATGGATCTAACGTAAAACTAACAACTCCAAAGTAAAATTTCGATGACAAGATGAACAAGAAGCCAGATAAAGAAGCCTAACAAGACTTGAATTCGAACGCGGTACACTGTAAGAATTCGAACGCGATGCACTGTATCTGTCAGTATTGCGAGTCCATGCCCTAACCGATTGCGCTGCGAACCGAGCTGCCGGCGAACGATTTTAAGTATTATTAGTACAGACCTTATCTCTATGCGTACCCCTATCAGTATCCGTATCCGTACCACGTATAATGGTATACCACCATATACAGTAAGAACTGTAAAGGTTATGTGTATGGGGTATTTGGGCAAAATGTATGTTATCCCCGATACGGTCTACAACCCCTACAGTTTCTACCCTTTTTTCTTTTTGTTGTTATTGATTACATATGTTTTTTGTGTAAGCCTACCAAAAATTTTCGCCCGCTTTCCAGTTCAGGCTCAAAAGAAGTTATCAGTGCGCACTCAACTCGGCTTTTGACAGTTTGAAGTATTCAGTGATATTGTGCAAAATATGCCCTACAATGGCATGGGATAGTTAGGCTCATTCATATCCACATTGCACCACCCCCCTCGACATACTTTCGGAACTTGGGGTCGCTTTCATGGCACGCCCCCTGTCGGGAAAAATCTTTCTCCACTCATGCTTGTTTACTTATTTTGGCTTTAAAATGGGTCATTTCTGAGAGAAAACCAAACATTTTCGGTACGCTTTGCCCACTCTTCCTCAATTCTGTTGCTTATAGCTAAAAAAGAACAAACCCTTTCCATTTTTTCAAATAACTTAATATTTAGAATACATGGATTTACGTAAATGTCGGGAATTTCATTTCATTTAGCTAACCTTTCTCATGTGTCTGTTGTGCGGTACGGTTAGTGACTCGAGGAGGGTAGTACAATGTAAGTTGTGTCCGGACAATTGAACTACAAAAGTCTTATATAAGTACAGATTCTTCTTAGTGAAGGTTTTCCTAAAGAATGTTCTCGTGTTTCGCGCTTTGACACGGCTAAGATTCCGGGAAAACATTAAATCAGTGTGGAACTATTTTCCTCAAATATATACAAATTTTATGCAAGATATGCCCCGCAATGGCATGGCATAATACACAGGTTTTCTTCAAATCCCCCTCACCAACCCCACTACGGGATCCTAGCTGTCAAGGCTTCGGGTCGCTGCCCCCATTCGGGGAGTCTGGCCCCTTCAATGGGCAAATCCTGACGCCACCCCTGGAGGGATGGGAAAGTTTTCTTTCATACTATACGACTTGTATATGTGTTATGAAGCAATGGACTTGAAAATGGTATCATAAGTTCATCCTTTGCTTATTGTATCTTAAGATCGAACAAAACAAAACGCACTATAAAACATAGATGAAGCATAAAAATAATACGGCAAGGTGCTTGTACTGCACCTACACACTCTGACATAATGGTTACCATTCAGTTTAGGTGGCTGCAACTATGACGAAGCTTAAAGTCTGCATAAGTGGTGATTTCTGTTGTGACAAACAACTTCATAAGATATTAACCTTAGAATCCTCTAACCACTTTGCCGAAACACAACTTCAATCTGCTTCCCCTTGATTGTTATTTCAGGCAGAACTGTAAGGTGTCAAATTGCTTAGTATTTATACCCGCATGCTGTTTACGCGTATCAGCTTGCGATATTTGATATGCAGATAGCGGTATACCTACAACTAGCCATTGATATTTTCCATTTTGAAAAACATTGTTATGTAGGAAGCTTAGCTTTCTTCAAGTTTATAAAACGAGACTTAAAGTGTGCAAATTGCCTCATAACCAATAGGAGTAGGAAGTGGGAGCTGGAGCTTGAGCTGGAGTCTAGGAAAAGTTTCCCCGTCAAAAATGTGGTAATGCGAAATCATGCTTACGTCCCCCCCCCCCTTAACTATGGGACAAACCCCATTTTTGTTTTTTTTTATAAAAATGTTGAACTTTTTTCATTTTAATGTAACTTTTCCAATATGGTGCACTTAATTGCATCTTAGAGCCCAAAATTCCCCTAAAATCTATCCCCAGGACGTGGTGTGAAACAAATGTTAGCCCCTCCCCTGTCCTGAACAGTTTTCTACGCCTTTGCAATTTTTAAACATCAAAAGAATCGTGTTTCACCTAAGAAATCTGTGGCATTAACTTCAGATCTCACAAACAACGACGTAAAAATTAAAAAGACATAAAGGAGAAATGTTTTTATTACTATATAAGAATTTCAAGCATTTATGTAAAACTATGTTGTCACATCCAATTAATCAGTTGAATAAAACCACAAGTTACAAGACCATCCCGCGCTTTACTTACGAACATAATAAGTTTTACTTGAAATTTTTCTCTTTATTTTAACGTATGTTAAAGGCTCTAGTTTGATTTAATCTGCAGATTTTTCTGCATTTTCTAAAAGTATATTTTTTAAACATGAGCTTAAAGGGAGATGACAGTCCCTCATGTTTATTTTCAAAAATTTGCTAAATCTTACAGATCTCTCCATATTTCTCTCACGAGTATTTTCATAACGTTCCTGTGTCAATTCATTGAATATTGACGGTAAACCAAAGAGTTATTCTGCATAATTTTAGGGAACAACGGTAACAAAAAAATTGTCACATGATTGATAGGAGTCATTCCTGAACCAGTGTACCGGGGCACACTGCTTCAAATTGTGGGGACTGCATTTTCCTTTTAATATGACTTGATGAGGATAAGTATGTTTATCCTCTTTTGCCAGTAAGTCACGGTAAAGTTACCTTCACTAAGAATTTTTGTGAATCCGGAATTGTCCGGAGATTGTCATTTGTTTCTCTGATAAAATTCTTCTGATTGGTTAGTACATGTTCATCGTTGAGCAGGATGTCGACTTTGTTCTAAAATGAAAATGAGTTATGAGCGTAACTATAAAGTAACAAAAACTTGAGAAAAGAAGAATATAAAATAGCCTTCAGTGAAAGCTTAGCAGTTCATGATGTCAAAAGATCAGTGCTCCTATTTCCTTATTGAATAATATGTGTCACAATGATAAGTGTAAGCAGGTTATATAACTTGTCTTGACATTACGTTGTAGCAACTTAAACATTGACAGGAAGGACTTCCATAATTCTAAGGAAATGAAGATATTGTTGATTCTAGCAAGCCTTGGTTGATATCTAGTCAAACCCTACAAAAAGAAGATCTGAAGCTCGAACTTTCAAGACTCCCACTTTTAGATTGCTTTTGCATTTGGCACCGTTCAATTGACACAAAGATAAAAACTTCCTACAAGAACTACAAATGGCACATTTGGCTCTCGTAGGATACCGATAAACATGGTTCTATGGATTAACATTTTGCATGAATTTGTAAAAATATAATATATTGACTGTTGTCGAATGAATTATTTGGATAAAAAGTACAAAGTTTCAAGAACCGTAGCAAACGTCATGGCAAAGTCTTTTATTAATGATATCACGTCTGTATGTGCTCTCTGTTTCATACTTGTAACTGGATATCGATTTGTTATGTTTATGATGTTGACTGTGAACTGCACAGCCATCTTTAGTGTAGCTGTACCGAGAAACGAACGTTATGGAGCTAGAGAGGGAATTCATATTACGCGATTGAGGTTTCATGTTAATGAATGGCCAAACACACTCGCAGTACTTATAGGAATATACATTAAACAAAATGGTGGTCGTAATTTTGCAAGCACTGCTTATTGTGAGCAACATAAAATAGTTAAAAAGGTAAGGATATGATAATCACTCTTTGTATTTCGTCAAGAATAAATGGTTGATTGTATGTTGGTTGTGGTGCGTAAAGAAAAACCAGGCAGTTCAATTCATATTGTCACTGTCAAATGGGTAATTTAATTTAATTCCTGTGAAATTTTACAACCCTTGTAAATCAGTATATTTAATTAAATGTAAGTTTTTTAGTGCTTTCAATGAGCGGAGATATCTTGTGTTCTTCCTCTATTTTGAAACTTGACAATTCTGAACAGTTCAGCGGTAAAAGTCACACTTTAGGTGAATTGTGCACCTTTTGACAAAAAAAAGCACAAAAGTTTAATTCATGAAAGCAACTCCAAAACCTAATACCAGTACATATTCCCTGAATGTAATGAAACTCCCATGTGGAAGTAAGAGACGTTAACTACAAATAAAATTATGTGGTTCATATCCAAAACTTACCTTAATAAATTCCTGAGTCTCTTCATTCTTCTGCAGCTTTTCCTGCAAGCTGGATAGCTCTAGAATGACATCTTGGAGGGTGTGATATTCCAATGCGTTTTTTGGTGTATCTTTATCACTAGCTGTACTATCAGCAACAGCTGCCAAAGAATTATGAAATTGTAGCCAGAGGCATACAAAACAGATTAAAGACACGATCATGTTGTTTCACGTGTAACGTGACAGACGGAAAAAGATTATGTGATATCAAGTGGCTGTTCATATGAGTTCTTCCGCTATACTAACCTTTTCTAAAAATATGTATACAGGGTATACTGTCACTAGATACAAAGGCAACTAAAGGGGGCGTGCCGTGACAATTAATTGACTGCTATTCGTATTTATAATAACCGCCTGGTTTGCTTTATGAAGGTAACAATGTTCTAGCAAGTTATTGCTGATCTCTGTGGTTGGGCATTGCTTAAAAAGCTTTTCAACTATCGTGGAAATTTTCATTTTCAATGTCATATTCTTCCAAACCTTGTTTGGCTTTAGGTCGTTACTGAGATTGTCAATACACCTATGTTGTTGTTTTAATACGTCATACTGGCAAAACAATATGTGATTGCTTCCTACTATAAGCATTAGGTCCGTCTACATTATTTAACACATCACTCTTATCATCAAAAAGCAAAATTTTCAGATATAGCTGTGACACTGTTCAAGATCTGTTTACAGATGCCTTACTTGTATAATGTAACATTGCTAATATGAGGTATTACAGAACACCGACTGCATGGTCAAGTGGTTAGAGCATCCGACTTGCAACCGGAAGGTTGGGTGTTCGAGTCCTTACTGGGCCATATCAAAGATTTTTAACATGAAACCTACTGCTATTGTGCTTGGTGCCCAGAATAAGCAAAGGAGGGGGGGGGGACATGCCAGTGAGCCACAACTGGAAAAAGGGCCGTGGCCGGTCCGATTAAAGCAATTGGTTACAAATTGAGCGGTAAAATTCCGTCTTAATGCCCAGTAAGGTTATTAAAATAAAGTGGGTAAGAGCATCAAGCACAATGGCGGTAGGTCTCATTTTTAGGTCTTTGGTATGACTTGGCCAGGATTCGAACCACTTGACCATGCAGTCGGTCTCACAACTTTGTGAAATTCAACGCTTACTTTATTTTAATCACCTCACTGGGTATTTACATTTTTCTTTAAATCACGCAAACATATTAAGTGCAATTACTGTGCCAACTAACCACATTTCATATAAAGCCTTCTTTGAAAAACATAATAGTACAGTAACAAGGGCGTATCATTTCATATCCTCAATCCATCCCAAAGGATGATGATGGTTCCTTCTCGTCTGCGGTGTCAAGCAAGATGTGGTCTGCTGTGGTTATGTAGTCCAATTCTGGAAAGACACTGTTTTCCACAGGTACAGCAGATGAAGGCATCATTGGGAACAATGGCGGAAGCTCTGTTCAGACGTTTCCTACTATTATCCTCTGTTCTTCTCCGGAGCGAATCCTCGACCACCTTAGCGCCTTTTCTGATAGTTGCCCTCCATTTGTTTCGAACTTGAGCAAACTCCTCCCATAAAGACGAGTCAATGCCAGCTCTATTCACGTTTTTGTGAAGACAATCTTTGAAACGTAATTTCTGGCCGCCGCGTTTCCGAGATCCACTTGATAATTGTCCATGCAGTAAGTCCTTCAGCAGTCTGCCAGCAGCCATTCTCACAACATGACCAGCCCATCGCAATTGGACTGACATCACCAAGG
The DNA here is from genome assembly GCA_009936505.3 of Holothuria glaberrima. Taxonomy (NCBI): domain Eukaryota; kingdom Metazoa; phylum Echinodermata; class Holothuroidea; order Aspidochirotida; family Holothuriidae; genus Holothuria; species Holothuria glaberrima. The sequence goes on along the minus strand of WURT03643970.1, from coordinate 31,750 downwards.
TTGAGACGGAAGGCATACCGGCTCGGGTGAGAACATCAGTGTTGGTAACTCTGACCTGCCAGGTAATCCTCATCAGAGAGCGAAGATGACGCTGCTGTAGTTTGTCTAGCTGACGCAGATGTATCTGATATGGGCACCATGTCTCACATCCATACAATAAAGCTGATATCACAATTGCCCTATACACCTTGCATTTAGTGGCTAGTCTGATGTTTTGGGACCAGACACGATCTCTCAGTTTACCAAAGGCAGACCGTGCTTTTCCAATCCGAGACTCAATCTCTAGATCAAAGGAAGCTGAGGCTGACATGATGCTGCCGAGATAACGAAAATTTGTGACAGCATTTAGCTTAGTGTTGTCGATGGCGATGGTAGGTTCTTCAAAGGCATTACCCGTTACTTGCTGGAAGATGACTTCCGTCTTTTTCAGACTGATAGACCAAAACTCTTTGCAGCACGAGCAAAACGACCCATAATCTCCTGAAGGTCTTCAAGTGAGTGAGCAACTAGGGCACAATCATCAGCAAACGGTAATTCTTGAACCAGAATATTTCGTACTTTGGTTTTTGCTCACAGTCTGGACAGGTTAAGTAGTCCACCATCAGTTCCAGTTTGCAGGAAGACTCCAGTCTCCAGATCGGAAGTAGCATCCTGAAGTACAGCAGCGAAGAATAAACCAAATAATGTAGGAGCCAGAACGCAGCCCTGTTTCACACCATTACTGATCGGAAATGGTTCCGACAGTTCACCACACATGTTGACTTGGCCTTCCATTCCTTCATGGAACTGACTAATGATATTAGTCATCCTGGGTGGACAGCCAAATTAGGCAGGAGCTTCCACAATCCATCCCTGCCGACAGTGTCAAAAGCCTTAGTGAGATCGACAAAAGTGACATAGAGACATCTTTATTGCTCAATACATTTCTCCTGGAGTTGTCTCAGGGAGAAGACCATATCCATCGTACTCCCTCCTGCATTGAAACCGCATTGACTTTCAGGGAGAATGCTCTCACAGATGTTGGACACCAAGCGTTTTAAAATGATCTTCGCAAGGCATTTTCCAGCAGTCGAGAGAAGAGAGATGCCTCGGTAGTTATTACAGTCTCTTTTGTCACCATGGTTCTTGTAGATGGTCACGATCGAAGCATCTCTGAAATCTTGTGGGAGATCAACATCTTCCCAGATCTTGATGAAGAGCTGGTGCATACATGATGTTAGTTTTCCACCACCATGCTGGATGATTTCAGCTGCTATGCCATCAGGTCCCGGGGCTTTGTTTGGCTTCAGTTGTTCAATAGCTCTCTTGACTTCCTCCAGTGTTGGTGGAGCATCTAATTCATGTAGGATTGGGGCGACTTTTGACCCTGCCTAATGCCTTTTCGGTGATTGTACCTGGTCTGTTCAGTAGCTCACAGAAGTATTCATGCCCATTCTGTCCATTTGCTCTTGCTTCTCGGTGAGGATGGAAGCACCATCCTTATCCAAGAGCTGTGTCTACCACGTTTTGATGGCCCGTAAATAATTTTCATTGTCTCATAGAAGCCACTTGAGTCATTGCAGTCCGCATAACTTTGTAGCTCGTTGGCTTTTTCTTCCCACCATTGGTTCTTCATAGCCCTCAGCTGTCTCTGTAAGGTGGACTTAGCTTTGATGAAGGTCTGCTTCCTAGATGCTGAATTAGGTTGTCTAAGGAGGTCTTGGTGGGCAAGCGTCTCAGCTCGAAGTAGGGCTTGTATATGACGATCATCCTCGTCAAACCAGTCCTGGTGCTTGCGTTTTATCTTCCCCATGGTGCTAGTAGCACTATCGAGGATTGCGTTCTTGAGAGCCTTCCAATGCTCAGTGATGTCTTCAGATGGGTTAGTAGTTCTACCCCTAGCCCCTTAGGGATGATTCCATGGAGGTTTTTAGGGTGTCAGAGTACTCAGACAGCTTCAATTTGGAGATGTTCAGCTTGCAGGGGGGTTGGGCAGTGTTTCTTCTTCGCTGAGAACTGATAGAAAGACACACTTTGGACCAGACCATCTCATGATCTGTTCAGCACTCAGTACCACGCTCAACTCTGGTAATGTGAACATCGGAGATATCACACTGACGGGTGATGACGTAGTCAATGAGATGCCAGTTTTTAGATCGTGGGTGCATCCATGTACACTTGTGCTTGTCTGGTAGTCTGAACAAGGTATTGGTGATACTCAGCTTGAGTTCTGTGCACAATATTAGAAGAAGAAGGCCCTTACTGTTGCTGTTGCCGTTGCCGATCCCCTGAGGTCCAATCACACCAGGCCACACACTGACCTATCTGCCCACACGAGCATTAAAATCTCCAAGCAACAGCAGTTTGTCCGAAGTTGGCACACTGCTGATGGTGGATCTCAGCACACTGTAGAACTCTTCCTAGGTTTCAGATGGGTTGGTCATAGTTGGGGCAAAAACGTTAATTATGGTGACAAATCGTTTCCTTTTCAATGGTATTCGCAGGGTCTGGGTGCGATCGTTTACAGCAGCAGACAATGTTGGCAACTTCGCCATTAGGCAGTTCTTAATGGCCAAACACACTCCAGATTCTCTTCGTTCCTCTGCAGGCCTACCAGACCAGTAGAAAGTGTAGCCTCCTCCTTCACAGAGTGAACCCTCACCAGCCAGTCGCGATTCTTGGAGGGCTGCGATGTCAACATTATAGTCTCGGAGCACACGAGCGGGCTTTGTTTAGGCCACTTTTTTTAGGCCCTTCCCTAACCTAGAGTGAGCAGTGCCTCCCTAAACAGGGCTGCTCAGATGCAGGGGATGCTGCCTTACAGTGTCACCGCTCTGTAACCCACGTACGACCACTCGCCCCCTACCGCCTGCATGCAGGCTTGTGACTATGGCTTCCAGTTGGTCAGGCCTACCACTTGGCCACTAACCCATCGCTACAGGACTTGAAGTATCGAGAATACCCCACTTCTCGAAAACAAACAGCATGTGCGTGCCAGGGTCAAATCTTACCAAATGTCTATTTTAGAAAAGAAATAAGGAGGACTTTTTAAAGCAAAAGCCAATGGAAGGAACTTTCAGGCCAGGCTGTTCCATTTTAATTGAGTGTCTTTACTTGTAACCTAAACGGTTAAAATCTTAAAAATTACAAAGCTAATTAATGCACATTTGATAGAATGCTTGATAACTGGAGGTGTTTATCAATGTTTTTTTTCCAAGCTTTTTGTAAGGAGGCATTTTTGTCTATGAATAACAGAATTTTAAAACTATTGCTGTGTTCTTGAAATGGGTACAAGACACATATAACCATACGATATTCCTTTATATTTGGAATATGCACATTTTTTTTCTTCTTAAAATGCAAAAAGGTCATAAGAAAGTGTTATAGGAGATAATGGTATCCTTTAGACGAGTTGGGCTGTTTTAGGCTAGTTTAGAAAAAAACTTCATTAACACGGACGAACATTTTTTATTGTTAAAGTACCCTATTCAATATTCCTATGAAGCTTTGTAAAATTACAGAGCACCAAATAAAAAAAATAAATGAATACAGAAAAGAGCTGCATATGTTTTGAAAATGATTGAAAGCACTTTAGTTTTACACATTTGTGTTTCTTTATTTTCGTTCCGTAATTGTTAAAATTTTGTAGAAACTTTTAAAAGTGCGTTCTCTTATTCGCTGAGGCTTGGCTTTGTACACGTACGTAACTAATGCTGGTTTATAACGTGTGACCTTCGGTGATGCTACTCATCCTCTGTAAAACGTTTTCGGAAAAGTATTTCTGGAAAGTGAACGAGAAAGCATTGGAAAAAAGAATCTATCGCTGTTACCTTTGTTTCTGTCCCTGTCGATCGTGACATTCAGTACCTTGGATATGTGAATATGTGAATTAAATATATCATGTCCAATTGTGCAAAGCAGACCAATGAATAGTTCTACCTTTTAAATTTTGTCTTCTTTTCTTTTATTTGCTTATTTTTTAAATCTTAAGTAGAAAAAGATGTAGAGAGGATGAATGTCGTTCGGTCAAATATTTTAATGTATTTGTTCCTTTACAGAGCTTGTATAGAAATGAAGGAGTTAATAAGAGTCAAGAGAGGGACACAAGTAGTACGTTTTAAACCCTAAATGTGTGGCAAAGTTTTATTTGATTATGTTTGTACTGGTTAAGTTTTAACAGCAAAAGCGGGGAATGGTAGAGATAGAGTTCTTAACATTTTGTCCTTAAAAGAGTTACCGACGATAATCTCTGCATTGTGTTGATTTTGTAGTTTGTGTAAGCTTAAAGGGGAAAAATGCGTTTAAAATGCACCAACATGGCATACAAAGAAAATCCTTTTAATCGTTATTAAACTTTTCAGTTCCACCAATAAGCTCTAGCAAGGGCTGTATCTCCTCAAAATATTATGCTTACAAGAGAAACGGATGTCGCATCATTTGAGTTTTTGAAATTACTTTTGTGCAACAAATAACCAAATTGCTTTCTGTGTGAGTATTATGTCTTGAAAAAAGCTACTGACAGTACTATTTTATTTTGAACAGTCCATCATTTTGTATCTATAATTATTGGTTTAAATAAGTGAGAATTTTCTGTAAAACAAATGCAATATTTCCATTTAAAAGGTATTTTGAAACTGAACACAGAAATCATATTGTTTGCTTATTCTTGAAGAGAGTATTGGACTTTTTAGCTACTTCTTCAACACTGGAATGCTCTGAAGTCGCTAACCGATTTTTTGGTTTCGCCGTGTAATGACATTTTAAAAGACATGGCCAATTTGTTTCAGTGATACCCGCTGTACATGAGGACACCTGCAGTTTGCCACAGAATGCAATATTTTTAATATCCAATAGCAAAGTTTAGTCTTACACATCTTTTGCATATTTTGATTCATTTTTACCGACATCACTGGGTTGCGCTTTCCTCGATCTGCTTATTGGACAGTTTGAAGGCCAGGTGTTTATTGGTTTTGTACAAAATTGTATATGATGTCATGTTGTGCGCTCGTATCGGTAAGACACCTTCTGGTAATGAGCCGTAATGGCCACCATGCCAAAACTGGAACCCGCTGACGTCACGTAACACCTCCTTGGCAGTAGTATTAGTTTAACATTGTCGGCATCTCTTCATTTCTTGGCAATAAACTTTCGTTTTTGCATTTAACAAGAGTGGCTCTTACTTGAACGTCTGCACATAGATGTGCACATCAATGCAGCGTTCTATTTAAACCTTTTGTCAGCCTATTAAGTGAGAGTTTATGAGGCGGTTGAAGGCTGGCAAAGAACCCGTACATCCAATCAAAATTCATTAAAAGCATATGGTTTTTAAACTGAACTGGATATTTTAGAATAAGAATAAAATTAAATTTCTTCCAGAAATCCACCTAAACGAGAAGCTAAGAGTATGAGTATTTTGTACTTTATCAAAGAAGGGTTTGTAATTTGTTCTTCTAACTTAATCCGTGAAGTAATCAAAACATCTTACATTTATTGGAGCAATGAGTTTCATTTACACTGCAGCATGTAATCTTTCTAAATATCTCTGTGTAATTTGTCTTCTTTTATGATATTTCTACTATCAAGAAAGCCAGTTTCCCAGTGACTTTGAGGAAGTCTTCGAGCAATGTGCTGATGGAGATAGAGACGGCATGTACTTTTTCAAGCCCACTGGATCGAAAGAACCGTTTGAGGTTTATTGCAATAATAGTACAGAAAGGCGAGGGCGGATGGTAAGACATCCAGAGAACATAACGTGTTTTTTTTTTTTGGTTTTTTTTTTTTAATGTGGCAATCAAGTTTTTGTACATATTTGTCCAATGCTTCTTGGTAGGGGAAAAGCTAGCCCAGGGTAAATTTGTATGGTAAACACCTATATCACAGTAATGTTAAGGTATCCTTTGTGTAAAATTCAATTAATAACTGAAGTTATTAATTCTATTGTCCTACATTTAATCCTAAAATCAAAATAAAAGGATTCTGAAGGTTTATAGTAGACAGACATATATTAAAAAAGTGGCTACTTAAGTTTGGTGATATATTATCACTGTCTTGTTTCCCGTGCTGGGCTGTAGTAGTCCTGAATATATCAAAGGCACTTCTGACGATAACTTGACTTCTTTCCTTTCAGTCAACAAGGTTCTCGCTTATACTCATTCACTGCTGAAATACATTTAATTTCTTAAAGAGTGGCCAACAAGAATTTACATAGGAACAACACTGCGGTTTCTTATTTTATGCATACAGGGCATCTAAAGCACACTTATTTCAGATTGTTAGAAATACAAACAGATTATCTCATTTTCAAAGAAACCACGTATTGGCGCATGTGTTTTTTTTGGGGGGGGGGTCGTATTATGTGAACAAAAACCCTTTTGATCCAAAAGTTTGCCCATCATTCCAAAGATCTCCTGGAAAGTTGGATTTTGCCCGAACCCTATGAAATGTACAAAGGCATGAAGAATTAGTGCCCAATCAGCGTCAAGCCTGCAGGCTTGACGAAGGACACAGTTGCAGAAAACGAGTATTAACAATTATACGTAGGTTTGAATTCATTGCAGGGTACGTTTAATGTGTATGTGCTTGATACAGCTTACCACAGAAAATGAGCAAGCGAAAAGAAAAATAGCTAGCAAGTGAAAAAACGTTTTCATTACAAATGACCAACCTTCACAAACAATGTTAGCAATTTAAAATACTGTATTTTTCGTTAGCAGCCTAGAGAAAACAGCTATTGCATGTTTCTCTGGGATCATCGAATTGTTCTCTCATTTTATTACTTGTAACGCAGGTCTTCCAACGACGAGTTGATGGTTTGGTCATCTTTAACCGAAAATGGACAGACTACAAGGAAGATTTTGGATTTCTTCATAGCGACTTTTGGATTGGTAATGATAAGATATCTTTTCCAACTAATCAGAAAAACTACCAAATTCGAAATGACGTGGTCAATGTGAAAGGGACTTCTTACTTTGCGAAACAATCGTTTTCGCATCAGTGATGAATTTACTACGTACAGATTAGTTGGCCTTGGGAATTACAATTCTGTCTAGTACTGCAAGTGAGTTAATCGATCACATTCTTTTCTTTTTTTGACAAAGGAAAAAGGGATTTACTTCTTGAGAGTTAAAGTTAGACAAAGCTCTCTTACCCGTGCAGCAGTCCGTGATATGACATATTCCCGCATGGCGGTTCTATGCGGTACGCTCTTAAATTAAATGGTCCTGAGTTTAAACGATCTTAATTTTAATGCCTAATACTTAAAGTGATACGACCTGTTTAAGAAGGGGAAATACATAACACAATGTTGTAAGAACACTTAACCAGCAGGTAAAATCGAATCGATGGAAGATATTTCGGTGTAGATTGTCTACCATGAAGTTGTAGCTTTATGGACATACTGTAAGTAGATGTCCCTTGTTGGTCATTAGCATCTACACTCGTGAAACATTTTTCTCCAGTTGGGGTACCATTGTACATTTTATGTAGATTATTTGATATGTACCAACATGTACCGCTCAAGGACAAATGCACAAGTGTACAGATGTAACTGATTACCGTTACTAGTTCTTGCATACTCTTCTAACGCTAGTAGCGTTAGCGTTAGTATGCAAGTGTCTTCTTGAATAGTGGTAGGAGAGAAATATACTAATACCGGTATTATGGTGAAAATGCAAGCTTTTGCTTCTAAAAATCAAGTGTGCTGCGCAGTATGCAAATTTTCACATTACCATTTTTAGTCACTAAATAAACAACTTCATCCATGATTAGCATAGTTAGTGTGTTGACAAAGAAAAACATAAGCCCTTATTTATTTCCCTTGTCTTGATTAGGTAATATCACTTTAAGCCTAACAGTTTAAGTCTGTCCTTTTCGAAGTGTTGGAAACTGTTAACGAAGGATTATCAAATCTTTTTCACACACAACTACAACGCATTCGTCCTACTTTTGAGCATTTTCAAAAAAAAAAAATCCTCGAGATCTCATGTAAAATACAATAATTTTATCCCCAGTAACAAAGCCCATTAGACATATTTAAAAGAACATGTACGCCCATTAATATGGTGTGTTTAAGATGTTGCATAACTCGTGTTTACGCCAGCCCAGTGTAAAAATTATCATTGTTTACACCATAGGTGATGACTACAGACTTCATCTGAAATGTCACTTACCTATTCTCTTTACCCAAATGTCTTTAGCCAACAAAAACAAATTGAAGTTGACTTTAAGTAAAAATTCAAAAGAGGGCTTTTTTCTTGTATATCAGTTCAAATTTTAACAAACTTAACACTTACTGTAATATTGAACATTGAAATGTCGGTCCATGCGTTTCTCATTACAAGATCACAGCAGTCTGAGAAGGAATACCACTGCAGACGGAGGTTTGGTGTTTCAGGTCTTCTATAGTCAAAGTGACAACAGTGAGGAAGTCGATTGATTGTCATCAGTTTTGTACTTAACCTCTTCATACATCTCTGTTCTTTCAAAGTAAACAGTAAGCAAACAACTGGATTATTGGTTCAATGAATAGAACTTCCGACTGCCAACATTGAAAAAATTACTCGCCCCTCCTTTTTGGTCATGTGGTATCTTTGATTTGTGGAGAACACTACTTTTGCTAGGAGTGGATAGGCCATACTCTTATTGACTGTTTGCTTGAGAATATGTTAGTGTAAAGGTAGGCTACTGTTTCGTTGATTACTGTCCCCCTTTTCGTATGAGCAGCAACCTTAAAATTGTTGGGAATTCGGTGACACGAGAGAGTGATTTGTCCTAGTACCGTTATCATAACTCTATGGTCTAGCTAGATATTGAACTGTGATCCGTCGCCATTTATTTTCATTTGGCTCTCCTCCTTCAGTAATACCAGCTTACTCGTGGGACACATGGTTTTAGTGACTAAGTTGCTAATTAGCGTTTTATAACAAATTCCAGCAACCTAAGGCTTCTGAGGGGCCAAAATGTCTCATCGAACTGTCAAAAACTCATGGTAGACTCAAACTGTAATGACAAAGTTTCTTTTATAGTGCAATTTTTTGCCAACTTGTGCCCTGGGAATGACACATTTTCTGACGTAGGTCATGCATAGGCCTAAGTAGACTTCGATTCCTTATGGCTTTCCTATTTAGGAGCTGCTCAACTCCAATAAAACTTTCTGGTTCTGTCACTGATCAGTTGAGTAAGTACGAGGGTGGTTTAGTTAGTGGAAGACGGTCTAAGGGGTAAGACAAGAAAATGAAATCATCGTGACTAATAACTCTGGCTGAGCTAAATGTAATTTCACATGCTTTGTTTACATGGGCATTCTAAAGGTTCCAGGGAAAGTCTTGTGAAAGTATCTGATCATGTAAAAGAGGTATTTGGAAATAGTATCAACTGGTTTCAATATGTGCCAAAGAGTGTCTGCCAATTTCGAAGAGTTGCTTGTTGATATCCATCAACTTGGGGGACTCAAAGGGGTACATTGTCAGCTCATCATGTATACCTGTTTTTACCACAGCAGTTAGAATTTTTTGACACTTCAACAGGTGTCAACAGAAATTTTTACTTTGGGGCATCATGCTAAGTTTGAAAGGCTTTGCGATAGAGAGCTTCCACAGAATAAGCAGAAGATCCGTTGGGCACACGGTAAGTCGTATATACAATCGCCTTACCTCGCTCGATTATGTCAGTGTGAGCACGTGTAAAACACTTAACTTTACGAATATTTCCAAATTGGTGACTTTTTGCGTTTTCATTTGAAACGTGACCTCAGTGAAGTCATCAACAGTTTTCTAGTTATAACAACTACAGCAACAGTGTACAGCTGTGACTACAGGTATTCAAAATTACAACTAGAAACAGTAAAGACAGATTGCACTGAAATATTTCTTTTAAAAACTGTCGTTTAAACTCACATTACTTGTTCGTTATTTCAATCAAAGTTTTGATTTATGTAACTGATTTTGTTTGGAAACTTACAATAGCACCACGTGGTCTATATAGAAGTCATCTTCCATATAAACTAAGAACCGCTCCAGCAAGTGTTTTTTAAACAACTCCTTTGCTGTAACTAAGAGAGTACGTCAAACTCATCAAATCAATAAAGTTAAATGATTGTCATATGAAACACTACGTTTTCAAAATAAAAATTTTAAATTTTACCAAAGTTTTACACAGTTACTTTAGCTACCCTTTCCACCTTCATGAATAAACATGTCCGGACCTCGTTTCATTTTAAGGTCTGTGTCCCTTTTATTTTAAGAAACCATGGAAAAGTGTAAGGATACAAGCTTACAAGTAAATACTACAAAAAGCAAAAATCATTTAATGGATAAAATGATGTGCTTATCAGTAATACCAAATTTGTGTTTGTGCGTGGTTATCATTACATAGGCCTCGATTGTAATTGGAACCATCTCAATCATAATATCTACGGGCTTTACGTTAAAAAGTATGGTCACCTTTTTGCGGCGTAAACACAAACTAAGCGTAGTGTTTACTGATTATCTGAATGTTTTCCTAAGATTTTGTAATTCGTACGTTTACAGATCTTTTTTTTTTTGTTCTAAATCTGCACCCACGTTATTTTGACTTGGCTGTGAACTGGACATACCTGATTCTACAAGTTCAAAGATTAGTTATCTTTTGAGCTTTCTTTAATTTAGTATGTATGATGAAGACCTCTTTTCTTCCTTTCATCAGGTTATGCTTGTTATCATCATTGAAACCAACCATTTAGCACACCTGATAGGGACAATTCCGTTCCTTATTACAACGTTAACTGTGCCGATAGAAACCGTAGTGAATGGGGGTACAATAACTGCTACCGTGATGTTGACTTGAAAAGACCATCATTTGGCAGTGAAGGCCATCCCTTGAGTCCATACTGGTACAATCTCAGCGTGACTGAGATTGTGATGTATACCGAAATGAAAGTACAATCGGTATGAAATTACAATTCTCTTGTTTTAGTCCAGAAATATATTAAACAAATAAACTTTGATTAGCTACGTATGGTACCCATGTGAATAAAATAGTTCAAGAAAATATATCTCATACTTTATTTAGCTGACATATTGTGACTAATTTATTGAGTGCACAGAAAGACAAACTGCAATAAAGGTATAACCTTCTAAAGTAAACAATAGGTATATTTCAAGTACTTTTGTCGAACTTCGTTAATTGAAACAACAACAATGAAAATATACCATTATAACTAAATTTCTTGATTGTGTTGCATGAATTACATACCCATATGCCCTTGTGATAGCGTAACTGTTAAAGGAAAAGAAAAAAAACGTGTTCTTCCTTTGAAGTACTATATTACGGTATATTGACTTAATATACTGCTTTTTAAAGTAGAAACACACTTTTACATATCTGTCCGTCATTTTTATTTATTGTGCTTACTCGATCATAAAACATAACTCCTAAAAAGTAAGAAGTACATAACTTTACATTAAAATATGTCCGTTGTTATTTTCGTATCCCATCAGCAGGTGTATATGTTTGATACTTATATTGTAAGCCAGATCATTTAGACGTAATGTAGAGTCGGAATCTTGTTCATCTCCTCAAGAAAACCTTATTCATTAATCAAATGGTGTAGAGGTTCTTTAGTGACGTCATGAATACAGTGACAACAGCAGTGTCAGCCATATTGGACTTAAAAATTCTTTTAAAAGAATGTTTCTTTGATAACAAAATACTGCTACATTGTCGTCAAGGAAAATTGCAGTGTTCACAGTTTAATTATCGATTTTCAAGGCTATAAAACGTAGAGCAAGATTGGTTTCTGGAATTCCTCAGGAGACATATTGAACTCTGGAGTCTGCGTACTCGATTGCGCAGTGCTCACTTCACATCCGGTGAGTGAGTAAAGATATAACGAAATTACATTCTTTACAGAGTGATCGCTCTACTGCATTAAATCCAACACATGTAGCCTTCACAGGCTTAAATGTGCGCGAACTCACAATAGATTCCTTACAGATTGATGGAGAAAATCTTACTTGAAAAGAAGAAACAAAACATTTTACACTTTGACCGATACTGTGTGTACACAGTGAATTTCTTGCTCGTGCACGAAGTTTGATGTCGAAGATGGCGTTACAGGTAAACCTGGGCACAAGTGACCGAGTCCTCCCACAGCTTGAGGAAAGATGTTAGTTAGATGAGGTTTAACGGCGCAGTTTCCAACCAACTGGTTCAAGTCGAGCCGGCCACGGCCTTTTTTCCAGTCGTGGCTCACTGGCTTGTTTTCCCCCTACTCCATTGCTTATGCGGAGCATCACGCACAACGGCAGAAGGTTCCATGTTTAAAGTCTTTGGTATGACTCGACCTGGGAATCGAACCCGGGCCTCCCGCGTGAGAGGCGGATGCTCTACCACTAGACCAAACACGCGGTCTCTCGGGGAAAGAAAGGGAATTAAAGGCTTCCGTATAGGCTCGCTATTTCGGGTCATATGGCATTCTTGAATAACCAATTTCTGGACATTATTCCTCACTTTTTCATCACCATGGGATCAGCAGCACCCGATTACCTATGGAGAGAGTAACATTAGCCTGTTTCTTCTATATCCTAACCTTGACTTCAAACCATAGGCGTAGGAAGCGGGGGCTGTGGGGGCAGAATTTGGTTTCCGTCCCTCTAGAACCAAAGAAGAAACTTCTGAAAGAAATGTAAAAAAATTGCGGTAATTTACCTTGAAGTTTGTCCAAAATGCTGCACCACATTGCATCTAAGGACCCTCAAATATCCAGAAATTGTCCGAACCGGAGGGGAACACCCCTCTCCTTTGATCCCTTCATCAGGATGGCGATCCGAAACAAGGTTTAGCCCCCTCTTTTCGAACAGCTTCCTACTACCATGCTTCAAACACATTTTGCAAAAACCTGAGGGTCCGGTTTACCCAAAATAATGCCGGCCGCGCGTGTCTTTCCCTCACTGCAAACGCAGATGCTCAACTTTTGAACACCAAAGTGTAACAGGTACAGAGGGCATCCTGGCGTGTCTTTCCCTCACTGCAAACGCAGACGCTCAACTTTTGAACACCAAAGTGTAACAGGTACAGAAGGCATCCTGTCGTGTCTTTCCCTCACTGCAAACGTAGACGCTCAACTTTTGAACACCAAAGTGTAACAGGTACAGAAGGCATCCTGGCGTTCAAAGCATACTTCAAATGCTATCGTTAAGTAGAGTTTGAACCCTTTTTCTCCATTTTTGAAAGCAGGGCGCTTATTTGAACATTTTTCTTATTTAGAGGCCTGACGCGTAAAGTGTTCAAATGCAGAAATCATAGTGTTCAAATTTTGAACGATAGGTTCAGCTCCTGAAGTATAGTGGCATGACAGGCGGAATAGCCTAACACATCAAAATTACAAGGTATTTTTGCATTGTATAATGTATTATGAACCAAAATGTACCTATCCGGAGGCTTAATGTTTTACGCTAAGATATGCTAAAATCACAGAGTGTCTGGGGGCTTCGCACCTGAACCCAAATCGCATAAAAGTATAGTGGCCTGACGAGAGGAATAGCATAATACATTAACATTATTGGGAATCTTTACATTTAATGACGCATTATGAACCAAAATACATCCATCCTGAGACTTAATTTTTCACCCAGAGATATGCTAAAACCTCAGTCTCCGGGGCTTCCTCCTAGGCCCCACCGGGGCTTTATCCCTGGATCCCATCAGGAGCTCTAAGGCGTGACCCTGGACCCCACCCGCTGAAGCTCCCTGATCCCGTTTGTTTCGCTCTTCGCATTAACAGATCTGATGGCAAAACATAATTTCTACATTCTCCCAAAGATTTAACCTTCGTTACGCACCTAAAAACAGCCGTTTTCCGCAAAGCCATTTTTATTGGGACAATCAGGATTAAAAACAATGAAAAACATCTCAACAAGAGAAAGGAATTGCTTAAATGTGTAAGAGGGAGTCACGATGTGATCAGGATCAATCGAAACTCGTGGAATATTGGGTATGTAAGGCTTATTATAGAACTATTCCGATCACAACACTTTCGAAAACAGAGATACATCTCCAAACTTTTTTTGGGCCTCGCATTAATATGGATATTTGTTGGGCCTCGCATTAATATGGGATCTTTCAATCTAATTTGTAGCATACTGTAGAAAGTTGAAAGGACATATCTGACGCATTCAAAAAGAAAGGAAAGGCCGAGCGCTTCGTGCGCAGCCATTATTGGTATAGATGGTGATTGTTAATACACTTGCGACCAAAAAGCAGTCTGAAATGCGCTTTTTAGTCCTTCATTCCTTTTGCTATACCTATCAGACTAGAAGCCATTCGTCTAGAGTTTTCGTGCAAAATTAGTAAATATCCGATAGATGTAAAGTGCTTGGCGTCATACTCTATATTATCATTTGGATGACAGGTAAAAAGCATTTATTTATATCTTTGCCCACTTTTATATAATTTATCCAGAACTTCCAGGTATCTGCCAGCCTTAGATGCCCTTATATAGTGAACAATGAAGAAAAGGAAAATCTCCGTAATAGTCCAAGAATGTTTCTGTTGACTCCACGCACGTATTTTTGCGATAGGGATTTGTTAAAATAAAAGACAGTTAAAAGCCCCCCCCCCCAAAAAAAAGGAAGGGGGTCTTCAGGAGGTTTGCTGACAACGTATTTTTCTCTAAGATAGCACACTCTCTTCTTTCACCTAACCAGAAATTAGAATTCACTTTAAATCATCGACATTTCCCAGCCATATATGAGCAGCTCAAAAAATATCCCGTACCATTTTGCATCTAGGCAACCTTGACTTAATAAAAAGTTCTCAAAGGGGAACCCCCTCCCCTTAGACCCCTCCCAAGGACGGTCCTTTACGTCGTGGCAAAGAAAGGATCCCCTCTGCTGCTGAATTAGCCAAATTATGAACAATTTTCAGCCATATATGAGCCAGAGGCGGCGGACCCAGAGGCAATGAAAAAGTGAGGGGGGATAATGGTATGTTCAGCCCCCCAATATTTGCCGAGTGCAGGCATGAGATCCATATTTTAAGGCTGGATACATTCAGCTTAAAACACTCGGGAAGTACTGTTTCCGACTCTCTGAGGGGTTTGTAAAGCCAATTTTTTTATCCGCTCCGCCAACTGATGGTGGCGCTCCGCTTAGGAGCATATGTAAACATTTCTCATGGATTGGTCTTTTTTTCATTAATTGAGGAAACGCATACATGACATCCATATTTCAAGGCTGCGTACATGCAGCTTTAAACACTTGGGAGGTCCCGTTTCCGGCCATCTGGAGGGTTTGTTGTGCTAAAAATTTTCTTGTACGCTCCGCGCCAACCGGTAGTAACGCTCCGCGTACATAGTCTTCCTGGCATTCAGTCCCCCCAAAGTTCCAAAGATAGCACCATTTTGCATCTTAGAACAAACAAACTTACATTAATAAAAGTTTCTAAAAGGGGAGGGGACACTCCCTCCCAAAGGCCCCTCCCCAGGACGGTACCTTCATGTAGTGACAAAGGAAGGATCCCCGCTGATGTATGCAAAAACGCAGGTTGCGTAAAAAAGTGCACTATACACGCTGCCGCTCAGTTGGAAAAAAACATCCAGCCAGTCGGAAATTTGGGACCATCACACCCCCCTGAACGTATGACCTTAGCTGAGGCCCTGGCTATACACCTAAGCTTCTTGGCAAATGTGTTTCAGCAAAGACGGTAATTGGAGTAGTAGAAGAATTCTTTATTTTTTTTCTTTTTAGAAACTTACCCAATGCGACAACTCTTCACGGTGTGGCAAAGGAACGATCCACCCGGTTGTCTCGTAGCCCAGGTATACAAGAGGACAGCCTTACAGGCCGCCCCCTCCCATGGATTTTGTCATTGCTACGGCCCTGGAATTGCAGTAACTTTCAAAATGTTTTAAGTAAGATAAACGGCTGTCAATCTTTCAAGGATTAAGATAGTATGATATACACGGTACTTCTTTAGGTGTGTCTTGTATTAATTCATTCTTTGTCAATAAGTTCTTAACTATTAAATGGGTGCCGACAGAGTGAACTTAAAAAAATGGGAATATGCCCTTTTCATGTTGACTACCTCTACCACACCCTTACCACCCTCAAAAAGCTCCTGCATGGATACAGAGTGCAGTGACTGTGATTAAACAATTAAATATTAATTAAAATAGGTAAGCAGTAGAATTAATTGATCCCACTTGGGCAGTTAATGTTTTTCAAAACCATTGCTCTTAACGGACATTGTGTCTTTTGAGTGTACGAAAGGCATTTTTGTGCTTTGGATTGGGTAAATGACCGCAGACACTTTATAGTACTGCTATGTTAGTTTTTTTTTCAACTTTTGACTAGATATGTTTCTGCTCTTGGTTTTAAAAATTTTAAGCATCAGTAGTGGCACGTTTTAGTTTGTCCAACCTGGTCTTAATCCAAGTAGAGAAATTAGTGCTTTTAGAGCGCCTCTTTAAGAGCATCGAGATAGCAATCTTCAACTGGTTTCCAGCTCACCGTCTCCTTCCAGTTTAGATTTAACTGGGTAACCTTTTAAGTTGGGAGCCCTCTTCTTGGCTGGGAACGGTGATTTTGGAAAACTTTGACATTACGGGTCTCCCGGTAATAAGTGTCAATGTCTTGGCAGAGTTTCTTTATTAGCTCTGTGCAGAGTATATTGTATCCTAACATTATTAAATGTTTCCTTTTAGGTCTCTGAGGATTGATATTCTGGTTGTTTCAATGGGGTAGCTATGAACTTAAAACCCACAACGAGAGTTATTTTCTCTATGTCGAACAGTGGTCTATCGGAGAGGTTCTTAGTGAAGTGTTCGGTTTGTTCTGCCTTCAGACTATTTATGGCAGTTTTAATTTTGCCTTTTATGGCCGTAAACTTCCTTTGAAATCTTTCAGATATTGAGTGAAGTTTCTCTTTTTTTCGGGGCTCTGGAAAACTTCATTTTTTGTGAAAGAAGATATTTTTAATTTAGTACCCTGTTTGCTCACGTTTGGCCTCTTACGGAGTGTGATGCTTTAAGCAAGTTGAACAGGATAATTATAGAAACTTCTTTGTAGGTTTCGTGTTTAATCTTCCAAGAGTGCTGTTTGAATTGTTTTACTCCTTGAGGGTTCCTGCTGTTTGAGAAGTTCTACTTTTTGAGGATTCCTCAGAGACCTTCTCTTAGGATGGTTAGCTTAGAAGTGAGAGATGACAGCAGGACTGGGCTCTAATAAGGCCTTTTAGGCCAGGGTGTGAAAACAAATTCCCGTGTGAGGCAATCAGAACTAGGCAATACTTTTCTTTGGAAAGCTATTCTTGTTTAATTGCAATTATAACGAAGGTGACGTTTACAATATTAAGGACACTTTTATTAAGGAGGTTTGTATGGATTGGGCTAAAGCATCTTTTGTCACCCCGTCAAAAATAGACACCATCAGTTCATTTGGAAAAACCGTTTTGTAAGAATTAATAATTCAATCTGTTTACAAAACCATTCATGAAGGTGGACTTATGTATGTCAAGGACTTATTCCATATCAATGGTTCTCCACTCTCCTACATTCAGTTTTGCGAGAAAATTTCAGGCAAGAGAAACACCGCTTACTCTATTTTGGGTTTGATTTCTTCAATCCCTCGTACTTGGAAAAGTTCACTTCGAAGGGAAATATAAATTGGTTCAGACCTACATGTGATTCAACACATTTTTATGGTCAAGAGTATTTCTAAGTTGATCTATCCTTTATTAATTGCTCCAATGACCGCCCCCCCCCCTTGCCTGTAGCAAATCGAACTGAAAATTTAACTTTGACAACGACAACTGGCGCATTATTTTTAAAATCCCTGTTATAACCCTTTGCGAAACCAAATACCATATTTCCAGTAGAAATTTTCCCATCGTTCACTCGCCACTAATAAACTCCTAGGCTATTCCGAATGGGGAAAAGACAGCCAGATTTGCACTTTTTGTAATTGATAAGGAGATCACAGATCATATACTCGGGGAATGTTCAATAAACGTCTAGCTTCCATCCGGATACTGAGCAATTGTCTTTTGGTAATCAAGTTATATTAACAAAGCAAGATGTTTTCTTTGGATATAATTTACTGCTAGACCATCCATTTTTTTTAATTTGCATTTGAAATATCATATAAATAATTGTAAATTAAATGCAAAGTTACCAAGTTGTAACGAATTTTTCTTCAAATTGAAATTTCTGTTGAAAGTGAAATCCTAAATAATTTCAAAACCGAATATATCCTCAAGGAGGTTAAATAAGTAGATTTATCGTATTAAAAATCCTTTTGCTCACGTACATACCTTGTTTGCAAGCTAAACAGCTATGGATCTTTAAGAAAGATAGTGTTTATTATTTGTATTTGTAGTACATCAAGCCTGGCTTTCCGCTTGGAACGGGAAGTCCAGTTTTTGTCGAATCCTATGTTGGTTCCATTCTTGCAGAACTTTATCAAAATCCCCTTGTATGGGATCAGTAAAACAAAACCTGAGGCAGTCAACGTGAGTGGCATTGCGTTTGTCCAAGGTGCCTTCATCCTACAACGCTCTGAAGAGGTTAATCCAGAAGTTTATGCAATCACGCTTCAGTTGACCCCACCGTGCCTCTGTTCTTTGATTTGCAGTAGAGTGTCCGTACACAAAAGATTTACATCGTCTAAATGAATCTTGATAACGTCATCTTAAGGCAATTTTTAAATTTGGGACATGACAGTTTTCTGTACCCTTGTATGCACA
Organism: Holothuria glaberrima; assembly: GCA_009936505.3. Lineage (NCBI taxonomy): Eukaryota > Metazoa > Echinodermata > Holothuroidea > Aspidochirotida > Holothuriidae > Holothuria > Holothuria glaberrima. The sequence continues at coordinate 13,054 of WURT03643970.1, read as the reverse complement.
AACTATTTTGGGAACGCCACCCACGCGTTTTACATGGCTCAGAAAGAAGTTCACGATGACCCGAGGGTTGTTGTTGCTTGGCCCAGCGTGCAACCAAAGAAGTTTCCTTGAAAAACACTCGATTGCCGCATGTACTGCAATTCCAAATGGATTTAACTTGTCGTAACCGTCAACATGCACTAAATAGTTTAGTCATGGGCATGTATAAACCCGGCGTATTATTCGTCTACCCCTGCGGAGTTCAACTCCAACGGGATCCAGGACGTTGAGGAGTAGGCGCGTTATTTCTTGGGTAACATTCAGGTTATTTGAGGTTCGAAGACGTCGCCACATTGCTCGATAACCCAAAGACTGTCCACTTCCTCTGATTTCGTTTGCGATTGCTCAAACCAATTCGGCGGGATCCCACGGTAAATCTCTTCGCCTAGGCTTATTGTTACGTATTATTCGACGGAGCTGCTGTAAACTCAGAGAAATGCCGTGTCTCAAAGCAAGCAAATATATAATATCTGTTTCTGTGTACCCAATGTTCAAGTAATGCATGATCAATGCATTTCTTAGTTGTGGAATAAAACCAACGAATTCAGCAGCTTTATATTCCGGGAGAGAGTCTGTCACTTGTTGAATAAGCATCAATATCATCAAAGGCTGCAAGCAAATTTTGATACACAAAGTAATTCTGACGCGATCATTATTTACTCAGAGCTACTTTCAAAAAATTAATAAAAAAAAGAAACAGAGAAAAAGATAGGAAGACAAAGAATGAGAAAAAATGGAAAGAGGAGAAAAGGAAAATGAAACTTGTGTACTTTAAGCACTCCTCCGCCTCCGGCAGACGCTGCACTATCTGTCTTCGAGTCTATAGATTGTCGTATGCGAATTCCTTGCTAAATACTGTATGTTGACGATGATGGTGTTGCCCATATTCAGCCTTCAGAATTCAGCCTTCAAAATTCAAGCAAGTATTTCAGTCTTTATAATCCAAGCATGTTGTCGTGGATTCGAGTTTAGCTAGGGAGTTACAAGTTGGAAATAGTTTTGGCTGTATATCGCTTTCTCCGACACCTAGTTAATCATAGATGCAAAAATGTTCTCTTGTCGGTAGAGAATGACACCGCAAGCTGCATCTTAAATAAGAGTTTTGCTGAGTTCCCACATGGGATGATCGAGCCAGTGGCGTTGGCATGGGGGAGAGGCATGGGGACGTGTGTCCCACATAGATATCTGAAGTTTTCTTTATTTACTTTTGAAATGATCCCAAAAGACGTTTAAGCTAAGTACGGGTAGGGTGATGTGTATTTTCGACCGAGTGATGGATCTATTGTCTTTCTATCACAAATAGATAAAATATTAATATCCATGTAGCTACAAGTGTAATTAATGATGAATTGACTCCTATTTCCAATTGGTTTAGAGTAAAAAAAATGATCGTTAAATATCAGTAAAACCAACTGTATGGTTTTTCACCCGTATCAGCGTAAGGTAACTCATTTTGAAATTTACAAAGATAAAACCAAAGTGTTTTTGTTCTGATAATATTAAATTTTTGGGCATTTATCTCGACTCGAATCTCTCCTGGGTAAACCACATTAACAGTATTTGTACAAACATTTCAAAAACTATTGGGGCGTTTTACAGAATTAACAGTTGTGTACCATCATATATCATGAAAGTCCTTTATGATTCTCTAATCTATTCACGAATTTCATATTGTAATATTGTTTGGGGAACACGTACCCCACTCATCTTAATCGTATTTATCTCCTTCAGAAAAAAAAAAAACGATAACGCTTATGACAAACTCCAATTATTGTGCTTCTATTAAAGGGCTTTTTTAATCTTAAAACTTTAAATATGTTTGATGTTTATAGGTATCAGGTCTCGATCTTTATGTACAAGTGTACTAACGGTATCTTGCCCATACTTTTTGACATTTACTTTAATTTAGACCTGGATTAAGGCTATCACACTAGGAAGTCCGATAATTTTCATGTAAGAAAGTTTTTGAACTCAAGGTTTTAATCTTTCTCTTTATGTCATTAGTCCAAAATTGTGAAACAATCTCGATAACAGCATTAAGAATTCCAAGTCCTTAGATATATTTTGTGAACACTTAAAGGATCAGATCATATTTTACAGAGGTACAACGCTTAAGCCACTACTACGTTTACTTTCTATATGTTACTGTTGTATGTGTTCTTCTTTTGTTTGTCTATTTATACCATTATTTCTGTTTATACTGTTAAAGGGGCTGCTCGTAGAAGCAACCTGCTTCTCCAGCCCTCCCTCACTCCAAAGTCTTGAAAATTGAAACTGTATTGTATTATACATTAATTTGTGGAAAATAAACTGAACTGAACTGGAATGGTTTCCAAACTATCAGAATTTTCGCAAATCCTTCACAAACTATCAAAATTTTCGCTCGCTCCTCGCGCCTCAAGTTTCAACTCAATTCTGTGCTTATTATCAATACCTTCCGATAAGTTACAACACCCGGAGACACAAAACAACAAGAGGTGAAAACTTTTTACCAATTCCAAAGCAGAATACTAACTTTCTGATTAGCAGATAGGTTTGCTGAGAAATTGAAAGTGTCTCGACGCAGAAATGAATGATGGATGCAAAATTTCGGAGCGCTTCTCGCACACTCGTCACGATCTGCACTCCATCTCATGACCATTATGAAAGTAATGATAAAGGAAACTATTCAGATCTCAACAGTTTTCGGAAAAGGTACATCTTCAACCTCTGTGGGGGTCTCGCAACAACATGGGATCTTTTACTAATTTAGTTTGTCACATGATGTGAAAATTTGGAAGTACGTGTTTCGCCGTTTTGCATTTTCAAAATATTTTTACCACGCTTTACGCGCACTTACTATAGATGGTGAATGTTAATGCATTTACAACAGAAAAGCGTTCTGAAATGCACTTGTTAGTCCTTCACCTCTTTTGCTTTACCTATCAGGAAGGTGATATATCCTGTACCTTCTTATATTCCCCCTCATTTCCACTTTGCTGGAATCTGTTTGTCTGGATTCTGGTTCAAATTTAGTAAAATACGATCGTTGTTAAAGTGCTTGGCGTCATACTCTACAGCAGGGGTGAGGAACCTCCGGCCCTTGGACCGTATGCGGCCCTCGAGACCATTTCATGCGGCTCTCGAGGCTGTCCACAAATGAAAATTCAGAACCTTCTGAAAACTGTGGCACATAGGCTACATGACATTGTACAGAATTACATTATCTCATTTGTAGGTCTATCTATTAGAATACGAAACCCAGTGGGCAATGTATCTGTTTCGGTAGATTCAAAAAGGGGTTGTGGAGTTTAAGAACTGTCCCTCCAAAGATTTAAGTAAACGTCAGAATTAAAGTGGACAATTTTGCAGTTTAAAAGGGGACAAACTAAAATTGGTTTAAAAATACGCCTTTTTTGCGCGCTCCCCCCCCCCATTCTTTTATTTACGCTCAATACTACTTAACACATAAGTAAATAGACAATTAGTCATATTGTGATACTTCTGGCCTGTTTAGCCTTTCACATTCTTTGCCATCTAAAATGGTGGATTAGTATTCTATTAACCACACATTAGTGCAAATCTTGCCTACACTTCCCCCCCCCCCAGTAGTCAACCAGGGCGTGTTTGGGGTCTGTTTGTTGCACTCAATGACCCTCAGTGCGGCATAGAAAAAACGTTCCCCACCCCTGCTCTACAGTGTCACTTGGATGCGGGATAATAAGTATCATCTTGGTGCCCCAATTTTCGTGTGATTAATTAAAAGCTTCCAGGAGGCCCTATACCGGTATCTGTAACCCTTAAATACCTATTTATAATGTACAATGAAAAAAGGAAAAATTAAAAAAATGTTTCTTTGAACTCTACGCAGGTATTTTTGCTTAAAATTTTTGCTCGGATAGAAAGCAGTAAAGTAGTCAGGGGGTTATGGCTTGAGGAGGTTTGTTCATAACATATCCTTCTCTTGGACCTCTTCTCTTATTTCACCTAATCAAAAATTAGAATTCACTGCTAATGGAAATTTTTCATACTTACGATTAGTTCCAAAACTTTCCCAAAAATAGCACCGGTTTTGCATCTAACCCACCTTAAATTAACAAAAATTTTTGAAAGGGGAGGGGACACCCCTCCCCTTAAACCACTCCCCCAGGGCGCCTACAAACTCGCAGGAACGTACAAAAAGGGCACAATTTTTGCAGACTGTGTGGACTGACTGAGGTTGCATTACGACGTCATCTGTGGTGCCCCCAATCACCAACTCCTGGCGGAGCAAGTGGGTCACAAAAACAGGTAGTCCAGGACCAGGGCTCTGAGGCGCAAGTCGAGTCACTTGACCCCCTGCAAACAACCCTTGGCACGCCACTGATCGCAAGAAAAATTACTACAGATTTTTGAAGACTAAGAAAAGAACAAGGGGTTTTTGTAATTGGATTGAGGGGGCGGAAGCATACTCCCACCCACCTTCTTTTTGCCCGAGGGAGCGTACACCCCCGCATCCCACGCCTATGAAGCTAAGCCATTATACATGCGCCATTCATTATTCATCGCTTTGTTGTGTATTTAGCATTTTGCCACTTGACTGAATATTAAACATACGGGAAAAGACTTGTCAAAGGTGAAATTCAAAATGGCAGAAGTTGCGGAATTGTAACTAGTTGACCACGGTGGGAAATAGGCCTATTTGAGTTTTGATCATGTCTTTCGCTTGGGCAGACAAACTGGTGCTTTAAGAAGGGGGTGGATCCACCCCTTCTTAAAGCACTAGTCGATGCGTCGACGCCGTTTAGCCGTTTTCTTGAGTTACAAGGCTTACAATGCCAGTAATCACTTTTCCTCACTTGGTCCCACAAAATTTGGGTAGAAAAAGGCACATCTTGTACAAGACCTGCTTTGTCTTCTGTGACAGTGCATTTCGAAAAGAATCAGACTATAGCCTTTCATCTACGATTGTATTAGGCAGTCAGGTAAATCCATTTAGGGGTAACAGCCAGCGACAAAATAAAGTGCAACCATGGTTAGACAATAATATGTAAAGACCAGAATGTTATAAATGCAAGTTCGTGGAAACCTGAAGAAAAGTAGCTTGTAAAGAAAACGATGAAGGAAATTGTCAAAATATACAGATTTTTTCAAATGTTCAAAAATCGTGGATCACCTTTGTTGGGTAAATACAGACTTTCCTCCAAAAATCGGCACACCCTCCCTTAAAACTATCCTGTACGATTATGAAAAAAAAAATTGCAACGTGATGTCGAGTTCACCTATTCGTGTGAAATTTCGGTATAGCACGTACTGTGTCAACGCGACACCCCATTTGTACACCAGTGTACATTTCAGGTGTCGCGCTGACTTAGTGTGCAAGTTTGTCAAGACCAATATAGTTTACTGTTGTTGTCAATGACTGGCTTTTTATAAAGTTTATGACACTGATGAAATCTGAAGTTTCTACCTCCCTCCCCCACTTAGGTTAGAGTTTGCCATTCAGTCCTGACCACGTAGAAGCATGGGGGTGGAACCTTCTCGAAATCGTAGACGAATCTGGTGGGGAAAATAAAGGCCTTCCTCCTAAAACCAGCACACCTTCAGTAAAACTACCCTATACGATAATAATAAACCTAATTTTACAATGCGATGTTGAGTTCACATATCTGTGGGAAATAGGTATAGCACGTACTGTGTCAATGCGACACCCCATTTGTACACAAGTGTACATTTCAGCAGTCGTATACACTTAGTGTACAAGTTAGGCAAATACAATATAGCTTACTGTTGTTGTCGGTGACTGGCATTTTTGAAAGTTTATGACACTGATTAATTGTGAAGTTTCTACCTCCCTACCCCACTTAGGTTACAGATTGTCATTCAGTCCTGACCATATGCAAGGCAAACGAGAGGTGTTCCAGGAGGGGATTTGCGATGCAGTCCTCTCCCCTAAAGGAGTTTCCAAACAACTCGTGGCAAAATAGTGGATCACCTTTGTTGGATAAATACAGGCTTTCCTCCAAAATGAGGCACACACTCCTTTAAAACTATTCTGTACGATTATAAAAACCTAACTTTGCAATGCGATATCGAGTTCACATATTTGTGGGAAATGATGGTATAGTACTTACTGTGTCAATATTGCGACACCCCATTTGTACACAAGTGCACATTTCAGGTGTCGCACTGACTTCGTGTAAAAAAACAATATACGTTACTGTCGTTGTCAATGACTGGCTAATGATTTGTGAAGTTTCTACCTCCCTCCCCCACTTAGGTCACAGTTTGCTAGTCAACATGACCATATGCAAGGCAACCGCGATGTGTTTCGGGAGGGGATTCGGGATGCAATCCCCTCCCCTAATTAAATCAGCTTCCAAACAGCTTGTGGCAAAATCGGGGATCACCTTTGTTGGGTAAACACAGGCGTTCGTCTAAAAATCAACACACCCTCCGTTAAAACTACCTTGTACGATTATGATAAACTTAATGTGGTTAAGTGGGAAATCTTTATCTACCGTGTGAATGTGACATCCCATTCGTACACAAGTGTACACTTGAAGTGTCGCATCGAGCTAGTGTACAACTCTTACTTATTACTGTTGTTGTAGAGGACCGCATTTTCTAAAATTTATTTCATGAACGAATTCTGAACTTTCCCCCTCCTCTAACGAAGGTTACGGTTTCCCATTCAGTCATGACCATAAACAAGACAACCGCGTGGTGTTCCGGGGAAGACTGGGGTGCAGTCCCGTCCTAAACTAGTCTCCTAGTCACGTATTACAAATCCGTGGGCAACTTTCCCTGGTAAATACAGCCTTTCTTCCGAATGGTACGTTACGTAACGAACATATTCAAATTCGTCCCCATGGGCTACTTGTTATTCCAAATAAATGACAACATACAAGGCAATTTCGAAGCACTGTGCGAAGTAAAGGTCCCCTAGTCCCACAAACTAACTTTCTTTGCCGAATTAATGCAATATTTTCGAGATGCCTAAATACACTCTTATCGCCGGCAAAATAAGCTCACTCCAGTCCCGCCCGACAGCCCGACAGCCCGTCAGCCCACCCTTCCATCCCGCCCCGCAGACCTGATAAAATCCCATACGCCTATGATAAACCTTATGCTACAATGCGATGACAAATTAAAAGCAGAATCGCTCGACAAAGCCAAAATCACTATTCCAATGTCTATTTCCAATGTTTGCATTTGGTAGTATTTAAAATTCAAGTTCCTGGCACTAAGGTAACCATGGGCGATGAGGGACCGGGGTACAGTCAGGGCCCCTAACCCAATAGCAGAGTACCTCTGCAATCGGTGCAAACTATTGTGGGTACTACGCGTATGCACACTTAACGCTGACATTCTGGGCTTAGCTGAGATGGAATTCCTGCTATACACAAGTGCCGATTATGACCTCTGTCTTGTTCCCCAGACCTCAAAAATTGCGTGATCAAATCATGTCAATTGAAAAACAATATCAATCATAGCCCCATTAAAAGCACGGGGTAAAAATCCGAAATTTCGCAAGCCTTAAGCTTTCGGACCCTTTCATCATATACGCACGTACGTCCCTCTATTCAGGCACATATCCCTTTCAGCTACACCTGACCAAAAACGGTAAAATAAAGAAATAATACGGATTCCTAAACATATTATCAGTTTATCACTTTAGCAGGCTTTACCAAAGATAACATGGTAACTAAGCGCCACTTATATAGTGGCATAACCCTCACCCATATTTAAGGATTCCTCCCAGGTTACGGCCATGGAACACACAACTACTGCCGTCGAATTGTGAACTACCTACTCGAAAGAACATTTTATTTATCGATATTCAAATAGGTACAGTTAAACCTTGACATACCAGATTACAGCAACATAAATGAAACATTGAGATCGTAATTTGCACTCTCCTGCGTAGCATTGTTTTAATATGAAAAATCATTCAATGACGAGTTTTCTCATTTTAATGACAACATAGAAACACATTTTCCGCTTTCCTGCGGTGTTGGTAAAGCATGGAGTTTTAATGGGGAGGAAGTTGAAAACATCCCCGGCCTTCCATCTCCCTTAATACCCTCTGGTCAACCTTCCAGTCTAGACCGATCGCTTAACATTACTATGGAATCCTGAAATCCGTGGATGATTCGTTCAAACCCTTACCCCAAATAAATCAACAGTAACAACCCCCTTCTGGATTTTCCCAAAGCTTAACCTCAACCCAGTTCGCATGTCTTTACAACTACATGACTGAAAGTCATGCTGCTTAATTTAAAAAAAATGTCTATAACAAATTATCATATGATCAATCAATGGTATCTCCTGAGAAGACCACACTGCGTCTCTTGGGGATTTTTACTCGCATATGTTTATTACTTGCTATCTTGTTCTAAAGCTGGAATTCGCGCTGCCAAAATGAGGCTAGCATTTACGGGTAAAAAGTGGATATTTTTCCTGATATACACATCAAATCAAACACATACAGAAATATATCTGTATCAAATTACTTATTCTTTTGTTTAGCCAAAGAATGTTGATGAACTGTTAAAATCCTTTCGTTCCGTGTGGATTAGTGTACGTCAGGGGAATTGCCGGGCTGTTAGTACGTTTGCAATATTTTGAAGATATAAATGCCCTTTTTGCTCCGTGCACCTCTCACTCTTGTCACCCTAGCTACGCTCCTGAAGGAGAAAACAATCTCCGGTTACTAGCATCTAAATTCTGAGCTGACCACTAAAAATTGTTACAAACTATAAACGAATTTTGGGTCATGTCTACCCTCTGCAAAAACACTTGAAGAAAACTACTGCATGGTCTAATGAGAAATATATTGGGAGACTACCTCGTACATAGTGCCCTTATCTTTGTATTTCTTTTCTCGCCTAAAAATGACCTAGCAGACAAAAAAAAAGATTGTTCACTGAATAAACCAATTGCAAAGCACTTATTCAATGGACCATGCTATTTGGTATATCTATTTGGTATATGTGGTTTGTGCTAGCAGAGAAGTGTCAACAACTTTGTCAACAAGTAGTGACCAGTTTGGTTTGCCTATCAGCCAGATCACTAACGGATTAGCAGATAAACTTACCGCAAAAACGGCTAGGACTGATAAAACACCCCAACTTTTGGGGTATTAAACCGACCGATTTAGTAGGTAGTAGTTTTCTCATGCGGCTTCTGGTGAGGTCTGGAAGGCTGGAAAGTGATGACTCCCATTCTGAGAGAGTTTCCGGGCGAGGAAGTTTGATGAGGCCGCCGTTTAAAATTAAATTGTTGCACTTTGAGTTAACTATTTCTTCAGCGGCCTCATATTATCTGTACGTCTCCTTTCTAACCCCAATTTCTCCGCCCAGAAGCACCTTTCTGCCAATTCTTTCTGGCTTTCCCTGCCATCTGAAGGCATCCCTCTCGATCTTAAAAAATTTCTCAGGTATTCTTTGGTTCTTGAAAGGAAATTCTCGACTTTACTTGATTCCATTTTAATGTTCGATCGATCCCATCAGCTGATCGTGGAATGTTATTGAACATAAGCTGATCGTGAAATGTTGTTTACATTAGTCACGGCAGCTGGTGGCTGTTCACGGAATAATCCTTCCCAGAATGCAATTGTGAAAGCGCCCTCTTTATATCTTTCATTAAGTCTATTGGATTGGCAATGAAATAAGTAACTGCGGCAATAAAAGCCTCATGTGAAACTGATACCTTACGATTGACTAGAACTGTAGACATTTTACCAGGAGATCTCTCTAAATAAATCTGCTGTTTGTGAATTTGGTTTTGCTACAAATGATTTGTGAATAATTTATCTACGATTTCATATATTGTGGTTCAAAAACAAGTATAACACGTTCCGAAAAAAACTGAAATGTTGGTATATCAGTTTAACACAGATTTCATGGGGTTCCTCCGTCAGTATATCTTACACCTGGACCCTTTACCCGTGGAACACAATGCAATTAGCTTTTAGTTTCACGATAACGACCACTCAAGCATGGTGCTGCCAAGCAGGAATTTAAGTTTACGTCATCGGCTTTTGCAATGAGCGTTATCAAAAACGTTTAGAAAAGAGTATGTGATTCTGTGGCTATTTCGCTCTGGCAATGGGTGATGTCAAAATGGTTAAGAAATAGGTTTACGAATGAGTGATTATGTGGCTAGTTCCTTCGGACAATGAAAGATGTCAAAATAGTAAAGAAATGGGTTTACGAATGAGTAACTCTGTTACAGTATTGGACACTGAAAAAACAAATAAGAAGAATGCTTTGAATGAACCGTCCACATATTAAATCGCTGGCCACAAACTGGTTGTTCTGTGATCACCATATAATTTTGACTAATTGTGAAAAGTACTTCGTTTGTCTCATATACAAATTTTACATGAATTGATAAATATCGATTTTGCTAAAACACATAGTACGTTTAAGTTACATCAACGCAATATTTTATTTTTTTATTAAGCACTTACTTTGCGCCTGACAATTTTCCCGTGGGAGCGCGAAAAATCGAAGTTAGCTGGACCAAAGTAGTTGTATCTGTGTCCATTCTAGAAGTTTTGTTTAGAAGTAAATTTAGCCAAGACGGAGATGAAATCTTAAATTTCGCAACTTCAGACAAGGCTATTTCTCAGGCTTAAAATTTGCGGTAAGTCAGCTCTTCTGTTGCATGCTAATTGAATGATGTAAGCAGTCATGATTCTGATTCGTTAAAGGTTACATCTGTGAGGAAAATGTCTACTCAAGTAATCCCGTGTTTGATGAACATTTTACAGCCAACATATGCCTTTGACTGACAAATGGAACTAAGAGGCAGGAATTTCAAAGAGGGGTGGTGCAGGAAGAGAATAGACAATCCTCCTCCAATAAAATCAACAAACACTTACAAATCTCCATTGATTTGTGTTGTAAGTGCCTCTGAAAATGTTTTAACATAACTATTGTAAATAAAAGGTTACGCAATTCAGTAAGGTTCGAAAATTATGTCACATGATCAAAAAAGTCATCCGTAAATTTGGATAACATGGTCTACTAAGGAGTAATTGCAGAATACCCCGCACATGGAAGGTGTTTGGGAAAACGTTAGGCTACAGAGTCCAGGCAACCAATGTAATTTGAGAATTACTCATCTCTGATTATTGCCCCACTATTCTTTGGCTTTGAGGTATTTTGCTAAGTTACAGTACAATATGAGGCTAGTGGGATACGCAGTCAGTAGTCAATTTGTTTTTAGCCAAAGGGATATGGAGTAAAAAAAATCAGTTTCCCTCACAGGGATATGTTTTCAAGTGGCTAAGAGGATATGCAGTGAAGATTCAAACTGTATGTTGAAGAGGGGAATACGCATTAACAACGTAGGCCAACGTTGGCTACCTTTTGTAGCTTTCTCTTTCCTATTAGAGGGCCGACGGCATGCAGGCGACGACCAAGCAATGTTCTTTGGTCAAACCATGACTTCGGTCGATGGGATGTCTGTTGAGCAATTTAAACTTTTTTGTCGTGACAGGAGGGAAGTGGTGCGTTTGTTATTATTTAGCTTCTATCTCTAGATTAAATAGCCAAAGTCATAAAAGAAAATAACAAGAAATATTCGTTTGTCACGCTATGACTTCGGTCCATTTCCGTCTATTTATTGCCAAGGAACCTAATGATTCTGACTATAAACTAATGCTCATAGTTTATGCAGAAGAGCAAAAGAAATATAACACTAAACTTTGCTGTTGGTTTTTGACATATTTTTGCATTAACTCGCATGATTTAAAAGGCACACCCATATTGAGCAAGGTATAGGTTAGTTAGATGGGGTTTAACGACACACCAACACGAATGTGTTATATAGTGTCAGCAAGAATAAAGGGATAACAATCAATTTTAAAAAAAGTAAAGATGGGTAAAATTCAATAAAAATGTCTTGGCAAATGCAAAGGCGGGAGTCACGTCAACAATTCCTATAGAGGTCACTTTCCTTTGAGAAAGCCCAAAACGAGAGAAGGGTTGGTGTGATCCAATAAGGTCTTCAGGTTTGGCACAGTGTAGTACTTCTGACAAATATGTGAGTATTCAGAACAGTCAACGAGAATGTGACTAATGGTGACAGGACTATCATGTGGGATACAATATGGTCTCTCATACCCGTGTAGTAAATATCCATGGGTAAGGTAAGTGTGACCGATGCGACCCCTTGTCAGTACTGAATCATCCCTCCGCTTTCTGGGGGGCGGGCGCATTACCCACAGTCCCGACCGTTGGTTTTATTCGGTGCAATGTGTTCTCGGGGAAGGTATCCCACAGTTCCTGCCATTTTGATTTTACATAGCCGTTGATATTAGGGCGGTAATCAGTGTGTGGCAAGTAGAGGTTGGTGACGTCCATCTGTAAGGCTTCCTTAGCAAGTGCGTCGACTTTTTCGTTTCCGCGTACACCAACGTGACTCGGAACCCACGCTACCACAACTGATTTTTGTAGTCGAACCAAATTGGAATAAGCTTCACGAAGAGCTAAAAGAGCGGGATGTTTTGGCTCATGACCATTTAGTGCTAAAAGGCTGGAGAGTGAATCTGTGAACACAATGAACTTGTGACTTTCCGAGTTTTCTATCATATCGAATCCCATCTGAAGTGCCTGGAGTTCGGCAGTAAAAAATTGATGCATCATCAGGTAGTCTGATCTGCAAGGATGCATCCCGGCATGTCGCCGCTGCTGCAACCCTGTTCGTGGTCTTGGAGCCGTCGGTATAGATGGCATGATAACCACTGTACTTATTTTTCAGCTCATTAAAGCTGGCACGGAACACCAGTTCATTTGTTGAGTTCTTCAGACACTTCCTTAAACTAAGGTCAACAACTGGTTCGACTAGCTTCCAGGGAGGAGTGGGGGTAAATGTAAACAGTGCTACGAGGTCGGGGTTGGTACACACCTGTGATAGAATTCCCTAACGCGAATAGCTAATGGAGGGATATCTGTTGGTTTTGTAAAAAAGATGTCACCAAAGTTATGATCGAAGGTCGTCCCAAAGGTCGGGTTGTGTCTATGGCTCCTCAGTTTGAGGGCAT
>WURT03643959.1:4676-16335 GCA_009936505.3 Holothuria glaberrima | reverse complement strand
TTGAGTTTATCTTTAATAATATGAACAGATCTGAAGCCAGGATTTGCACATAGGAGGGCTCGGTCGGACAGGTAATTCAGGACGTCTGATGACGTTATCCGTGAGGCTGGAGCTACCGAGGTGGTAGCTAAGGTCGGAAACCTTCTACGTAATTAGGGGTCTTAACTTTAAAACTCAGCAAGATAAATAGGCACCCTTGCGTTTATCCATTCATGTATAGTCAGCAATATTTGTTAAGTAGGCTATGCCATCTTAGACCCCAACATGGAGATCACACTATACTCTCCGTGCGGGCTTTTTCCTTGATCTGTTGATCTTCCCCTATGCAGGTACGAATCCCAGAGGTGGCATTCAAGGGACTGTGTAAACTTTAGTCAGGCTTAAAAATCACTAGATTTTTAATTTTCTGGCATCCTGCTGTGAAATCGTGTTCAGAATTCTTTTTAATGAAAATGCAGGAAATTTCATCGTCCTGATTATGATTTTAAGAACCTCAAAGACTAGGAAATCAGATATTAAAGAGTTTCTACTCAAAATGTGCCCAGGTAGCGCCAGGGCTCCCGTCTTTGACTTACATTAATGCTCTGTGAGAGCTTTGCTACTCCCTGCTATACTACCCTCATTACTGAAAAACTTACTGTATCTTAGTGTCTTGTTAGTACGCAATTGAAGGGTCGAGGGGGTTACCATTTTCGGGCTGTGGTTAGGGTATCAGTCACCCCTAATCCGGTGTGACAGTTAAGGTCAGTCTGGGGTCATCTATTCTATTCTATCTTGAGTAGTTGATCTCTTGATCTACTCAGGTGTAAATCATCTCCTTCAGAGTGCACTCATTAGTAAATCACCCCCCGGTGATCTACAAGGGCGAAAGTTAAAACTATAGACTCCTAAATACAATAATTACTTCGAGATCAATTCCTTCGTTATTCCCCACCCATGGCGATGAGAAGAACAAAAGTTAGAAACATTATGTTTGAACATTTTATGGGTAAGACCAACACCATGCAGTTGCTAAAATCTTTCCCTTATGGTATACGGAAGGGGGAACATGACCCAGACTGTTTTCACTGCTGTGGGCCGTACAAATACATCTGTCATTGTCAACGATTCTTCTAATATTTCAACTGAGACCTTATTATCCAATTGTGTATATAATCAAGTAGTGAAAAAACTAGGCCAGCGTACGAAATCTTATTTCAATTTCTATTAACAGTGTAAATGTAAACTCAGGCACACTGCTTTTATGATTATAGGGGAATGCTTGTCCTGTAGTGTACTCATGTGAAACTTTAAATCATCCTCCGGGGATAATTTACTCAGGACAAGGGCGTACACGGGAGGGTTCATACCCCTGAAAAGATAGTCCGACTACACTCTACTACCCAGTGGAACAATCTAATATGTTTCACCGGTCTTGTGAGCACCAAAGCTTAACCAAGCTGTCTCTTACTGAACTCCCCATTTCTTTCAAAAGGAAAAGCAATGTTCAAAAAAGGAAGCAGTTCCTAATTTAGCACAGACCAACCTAGGTATATTAATTCAAATTGGGTTGACTGCATTTGTCATTTAACAAAGCCGGTCTTTTCTAATGAAACTGAGAACTTGTATAGGCTACTTTCCTTTTGAATTTACTTATCGTTTCCACGCAGTCTTGAGTTTGAATGTACAGCCTTAAATCATTCTGCCTTGTTGCAATTAATTAACCCCGCCCTCCTAAATCAACCCACTCTGTCAGTGAGTGGGAAATATCGTGTAGATCTCCATGACAAAAACTGTATGCTTACCCGTGAACTAAGTAGATTAGCTTCTTTGATGTAGGACTTGCCTCCATAGACGGCAGTCCGAATGACTTCCATGTTCAGCACCTTTTCGTAAATGAAGAGTGCACCTGGGAGAAGAAAAAACTTCCAGAAGCGAGGACCATGAAGAAAGAGCAACAGCCAGAAGAGGTAGTACAATAAATGAGAAATGTAGAATACCTGTAGGGATAGATGGATACATCTTCATCGTTTTCTAAAACTATAAGTAAAAATATTTAGCCGGGTGTGGTTACTCCTGCTGAGCTCAGCCTTGCTAAGGCTAATTGTCGATAGAAACTTGAAGTGTACCTTAAGTCTAAAGTTTCAAAAATGTTTGTTACCAAGCTTGAAATATGAATCCAAATGGTCCAACTCCCATCTTAACAGGACATTCCTAAGCTGAGATATAAAATGTTGAAGCTTATTTACTCAATTGAAATCGTAGATTGCGTAATAGTTTGTGATGTCATTCTTTTACTACTCAGATTTCCGTCTCTGTTTTAATTTGTTTTTTTTTTCTGTTCAAAAGCCATGGCACCTTGTGTCAAAATGTGATCAGTGTCTCACTGCTTTAGGATGAATTGCCTATTTTATGTCCTCTTCGCACAACATGCTATTCAAAGCAACAGTAATATTTCAAGGTTATCTAGACATCTTAGTTTCAAAAGGAAAAAAGCCAGGTAATGTGAGATGTACAAGAAAACATTGAAACTTATTGCGCAATGGACTATTTCAAATTTCAACATTTTATATCTCAGCAACCGAGTACGGTAAGCTATGAAACTGGGAGTTGGTTTTATTCATTTTCCATCCCTAAAGTGTATATTTTTGTAATTCTAGACTTAAGGCCCACTTTAATCTATACGTGCATACACCAAGTAGCACAATTAGACCATATATATATATATATATATATGTTGCTTATTTGTTCCACGTATTAACAGGCGCGGTATATTTTGCATCAGGGTCTAATAGTAACAATGAGCTACATCCACCGGTGTTACTTTCACTTTTCAAAGCAAAATGACCCCACTGTCAAAACGCTGCATTCAACGTGAACGCCATTATCAGTCTAGACCGTAAAAAATTATTGTAAACTTGTATGAATTGTAGAAGAAAGTGACACATTAAATGTTACACTAGGCAGTAAGTAAAAGTTCTTGTATATGTGAGTCAGTTGTTTTAACAATGAGAAAGTGACGTCTGTCTGACATCATCCTGTCATGACGACTGCAATACTTAACTAAACCTTTGTAAGCACCTACGGAGGTCTGTGTCACAATACCATTGACCGTGAAGTGGGTTACTCTAGTGTCATTTGAGGTCTGGCTGGGCATCGGGAAAACCTTGCACCAAGGACACATGGGGTCGGAAGAATTAGTAGTAGTAACACAATGTGATCATGCTTGGCCCTACCTATTCTCTTGTACTTTGAGGTGGTATTCCCCGACCAGTTACCAGCAAAGAGTACTTGCTTGCACTATCGAAAAGCTATCCGGGAGCTCTTGTTAAGTACGGTGTCCCTTTGGGGAAGTAGTAACTCAAGTTTGGAGTACTTTCAAGTTTTCGCCTGCAGAGTGATATATCCCGCAGGACTTCCACTTTGCCCAATGGTTGGCCTTTGTTAGGCAAAATGTTGGTTCAATATAAAATTAATGGTAGGCCCAACCTATTCCCAACGAGCACCCAAAAACCAGATAACATTAGCCCAACCGTTTGGCCAACCAATTTCCCAATGCCGGCCCAATATTGTTGTGCTATCTGGGATAATGCCCTAACTTCGCAACAGTAATAATCTGTTGTTATTGTGTCATGGTTTAGTAAAGTATCTGTGATGTCAACTACTCCCGTTTATGACAATGACCGCGAGTCATAATGAAAATCTGGCGTCCTTAAAATGATCAGCTTTTACTTTCCTTATTTCTCCTGTACGTGTACAGTTCAGTTAAAATAGTGATCTGAAAGATTACAAAAATTGTATTTCACAGATCTTTGCAGTGACCACGACCTTATTAGGTTATGGCGCTGGTTACATGATATGACATTCTTGGGTGTGTTGATCAACTATACAGCTTTTTTGCTCTTGTGGTTTTCTTGAATATCATTACAACGGACTGCCATGCCTTACATTGAAAACTATATTACAACATCATCGCATTACCACAAAGTTGACTAGACAGCTAGACAAGAATATGTCATATTCTTTCCAAGGAGTCGCTTCTTTCACTCGATGTGGTAACCACACTGTCATTGGCATCCTACTCCCTGCACCTACGTATCACTTTTTGAAAGATTCATTCAGTTATGTTAAGTAAAAAATATCTGGGTTTGTTTATTGAGTGAAATGTAATACAACCAGCAAGACAAAAGTTGAAGAGTTTAGAGATGATGCTTATACAGAAAATCTTGGCAAAAGGAAACAATTTTAGACAATGAAATCTAAGAACAACACGTATCGAGTATTGTGTTTTCACAAAGGAAAATTCGAGGCCTAAACTTGATCACAGAACATCCACCCTGCAAAAACGGTTCTAAGCAGTACTTGAGCAAACTAATAGTGTCTATAACCAATAGGTCATTGAAATGGTAGACTCTTTGGTGTAAATAATTTTGTGTAAACTTTGACGTTTATTTGAATAAAAAGCCACAACGGTAAGCTATTTCTATTTAAAAAAAATCGTCCACATTCAGTAATTTTCCTTTAAATGTTTACAACACATGGAACCAAAGTGCATCTACAGAACTTTAAATGTTAAAAAATATCTCAAAGGGGAGGCCTTGGACGCCTCCCCAGACCCGCGGTATGACCCAACTTTCAGCCCCTAGCCCGAGAACAGCTATAGCTACCTATATCCCCCAACAGTCCTACTGTATTCCAGCTTATAAAGACATCTAGGGAAGACAGGCAGTAACGTTATCAGTCTTGTGTATATGAGTAAACTGGGGGGGGGGGGATCCCTACCCCAAATGTTAGAAAGGCATGAATAGTATGGTATGTGGTGTAGTACGTAAGAACGTGAAACATAGAAAAGTACATGGATGATTGTGTGTATGGCATGCATTGTCTGTGTGTACCTCCCAGCGTGGCTTAAAACTCATTCGTGGTCTTCTTCATACCCTTCTATACTCTCTAAATTTAAATAAAAACTACTTGAAAGGGTAGATTAATTTTTTAGTTTACTCAATGGTAACTCACATCCAAGAATTGAAAATACGACTCAATCCATGGGTGAATAGGATACGAAGTGTGTGATCACTAAAGTCACTCGGTCAGGTCCATATCACCCATTTGAAGGTTAAGAGTAGTCCATTGTCACACCATTTGAAAGCAGTAATGAGAGAAATGATGATGCCGCGTCACTTTTGGCAGGATGGGAGGATTCAAATTATTTTCGGGAGAGGGATCGGGCTTGAAAGCATTTTTTACTGTTCTCCGATTATTGTTCGTATAGGGGTCAGTGTACTCCAACCGGAAATTAGCAGCCGTCACACGGTAATTGCCATCTGTGACGATGCTTTACATATTGGTTTTTACCCTAGGAATCTCGACATTCAAACTGTCAGCATTGCCACTAAACATTACTGTCAAGCTCGTATGCAGTCCGAAGGTAAGCAGTGTACCCCAGCCGCGGAGGTAGGGAATTTGGTCAGAGGGGCGAGAATGGCCTGTAGGGGCGCTTTGAAGTAGGTAGATACCATATGCCTCAATACGGTAAAATCCTAAAAAGGGCGCTGACATGTGATTTGCGTCATTGGAGGGGGGGGGGGAGCGATCCCCTGAAAATGTGGACGCTCCTCCACTGGTGTACCCCACTACCTTTAGTAACACCAGCCGCTCACACCAAAAATCTGATGTTTAAAATCATGCTTCTTACTTGAAAATGTCCCGTCCGTCGAATGCAGTTCATGGAAAACCCGATCATAATAACCAAAATAATGTCAAGGACCCAGCCAGACAGGAAGGCTGTCCCGGCTACCCATGGATGGCCAAGTTGAGTAAGGTGAGGATTTGTAAACAGAACCTCAGTTGCGGTTATTTTGCCATCACTAGCTTGTGCGATGGCATCTGTGAAAGGAAAATGATCACGTAACTTTAGGAAAATCTGAGGGTATAAAGAACTCTTAAATTACATAATTAAATTAGTCAAAGTTTAATGCCGCAGAGCTTTCACATACAAATGTGATTTATCAGTGCATACTTTGCATGCAAGAACTTGTTTCCGCCTTAGCATCAATGTTCACTGTCCATACTTTACCTTACCTAGGGTTTTGCTATTTGCCTATTTAGGAGACCTGATGGTCCTTCCTTAAAACGCTGGAGTTTACAGTTAAAAAAATGGATGAAAAGGAACTATTTAAAACATGAGGAAAATGGGACTACAATACTTTGAAATACCTGAATGCAGTAAAGGCCGCCGCACGGACTTTATCTCTAACCGCAGAGTGCGTGCAGAGGGTGGGGGAGGTAGGGTTGGGGGACGACATTAACGTTTGGCTCATAAAGGGAAACTTCTAATCATTACCTTTAAATGATGATTTTTGCAAGGTCCTGATATTTGTTCCCTGTTTTAGCTATCTAGTCAGATAAGAAATGACAAGGCAAGATTGTTATCCTAGTCCTCCGATAACGTTTCTATTGACGCCATTTAGAACTTGAAAAGTTGCTTCTGTTTGACAGTTTTCAATTGTGTTTATTTATCTCTTCAACATGTTTCCAGTATCTTGAAATATGGTCTATTTCTATGGCTTTCTATGGCTTTTCGAGTACACAAAGGGGACCCCATCCTTTATAATTGCTGCTGTTTAGGTTTTTCATACTAAAGCTCGGTTTGGAAAAAGTTTCTCTTTCGGGGAGAGGGATCTGATCCCACAAGTTCGATCAGAACTGGTAATGTGAAAACTATATAGGACAGTATAGCCCATGTATGTTTCTGATCCCACACGTATTACCTAATCTGAAGGTGACTCGGAATGAATAAAAAAATGTCTCATTGATATTTTAAATTGCCGCTGAACACTTTCTTGTTTAGGATAATTGATAAAATTAACATCATCTAATGGTAAAAAATGGTTTTCAGAAGACTTCTTTTTTATTTTCAACAGTGAAAGGTCTAAGCACTTTTCAAGTGTGCCCCCTTCTCAACGACAGTGTCACAGAATCAATCCCTGCCCCATCGGGCTGCAGCAGTTATACATGTGGCCAGCGACAAGTTATCCCAGGGGTATCCTTGTAACATCTGGGACAGGAGACGGTAAATGGGGTTAACAATCTTGTCCAAGGACACAACATTTATGAACCATACTGAAACTGAACCAACAATCTAAGGAAGACGCCTTAGCCCATAGTTCTTACCTGCATTCCCAATGTGCGCAATTGTGTGGCACAAGGCCTGGACGCCGATGACGTAACCAATAAATCTATGAATATCAATAGTTTCGTCGATCTGGATGTATTTGGCAAGGAACGAAGATCTGACGTAGGTTATAAATTTCCTCAACACAAATACAACGATAATGGCACAGTTGAAGTTGAGGCATGCACCGTTGCCACGTGCTAAAATATGTTATGAGGGAAAATGATAGAAAGATGTCGCAAATATTGAATAGTAGATATTTGTTACCAGAATGCAATAATTTCCAGAGAAACAATTACCTAATTCGAGAAAATATAAGGCAACTAGCCGGCTCAAAAATCATAGTTACGCAAACGGAGTCTAGTCCATATGTCATAATGTGACACATAGAAAATCACACGGAAGCAGATTGAATGTAACAGATTTGAAAATTAGGCCTTCAGTCAGACTACCATTCGAGCTTTGACTGCTTGGGGCAAATTGACAGGCTCTTTAGATCGTAGGAAATTTGTTCATGGGAAATGAATTATCCACGCTAGCTTCCTTTGCTACTGTTGGAGTAGTAATTACGTTATACCATAGTTAATACATTAACTATGGTTATACACAGGTTTACATTCTAAAAAGTGACCCTCAGATGTGAACTCGAACACACTAGCACGGAACTCACATCAGTGTTACCAGGGAGCTGCCACTAGGAGTGGCAGCTCTCTGGTGTGACTAAAGGGCGGGTTCTCAAATGCAGTGCATACACCTTCTTGTAAAGTTGTGTCGAGATAGATGTAACCTTACCAATCACCAAATACCAGTTAGAGCCCTTATTCCGCCACTTATAAGCAGCCTCCAAGAATAATACAAGGTTTATGAGAAGGAAGGCACATAAGAGGACGAGTTTACTGCGATTGTTTCTGTTTCTACTCCAGCTGATAAATTTGGTGGGAGTGTAAAACAGATCCCTGGAAAAAAGTTCTCCCCTTTCATTTGGACCACTGCGTGACACGGTGATTATGCCATGTATACTGAAAATGTAGAAGAAAGTTTTATAAGATTGTTTGAAAAATGCAGATCATTTTTAAACCAACATTCGTTCGTTTGCTTTTCTAACTTGAAAGAAATTTGAGATTTTTTCCTCTATTCATCATTGAAAAGCAAAGTCTCCTAAAAATATAAAATCACTTCAAGGTGCAATTTTATCCGATTCTTATTCCTTCAATAAGTGATATTGATCGATTGAAAGGTGCATTCATGGGTCTACATTTTTAATCGATTAGAAAAATTGGAGGGGCTGAATAATCTGATCTGATAAATCGTTGCGAGTAAGTCATAAAAGCTTTATGTATGCACCCCCTCGTAACCTGTCTGAGTGTCCATAGCATTTGTCATGTGCTATTTGTACTAATAAGGGACCAAAAAAAAACGAAAAAAAAAAAAAAAAAAAAAAAACGTAAATGAATAAATCATGTTGCCTCTTTTGCCAGTAGTTCTGTCATTGGCATCATTTGTGGCACACATATGTTGATATTTAGGCACCAAAATTGAAACTGAAAAAAAATCGGACTCACTTGAGCGACAAATTCTCAAATAATTGGGGATACTTCTGGAACTGTGCCAGAAGCTCGTTGTATGTTATGGCGCCATCCTCATCAATGTCTGTCTCCGATACAAAATTCTCTATCAATCGAGTGTAATCTTCGTCTGTGATGCTGATACTTGCGTCGACAAGGCTCGATGACAAGATAGTATCAAGTTCTTCCAAATCAATCTTTCCATCACCTAAAAGTAAACAGTAAATGTGCAATTTCAAACTTACACTGAAAGAAGTTTCCGAGCAGTATAAATGCATACATCCTTAAACGCTCAATATACTTTATACTGAACACTAGGTTGGCCTAGTCCTCTCACTTCCAGCAGGCTTGCACCTAGAGTAACACTGTAGCCTACCTTGCAGGAAAAGAACAATGGTACATTAACACGTCTTCGGGAAAAAAGAAAAAAAAATTAGCAGGAAATTCACTGACAATCAAGGAGGTGTAACGTACCCTGCTAATTAGCTCCTGCTATTCGATACACATCATTTCATGGGGCACACTAATCCAATCATCAACTGCTATTAGCTAGTAGGGCGTGAGTTACTTTTTGAAGGTTTGAGGTTTGCAATACAATGAGGAACAACATAGTACAGCATAAAACTGGACTAGCTAACAACAAAGTGACATTTAGCTTTGCAAATAGAGTTTCACTAATGGTCGGTTTGTTGTTTTCTCCGGCAATATGTCCATAAAAGAGGGAAAGTGTTTTCATTCTCTCCTAAGGTCCGTTTAAAACTAGTAAAATAAATTCTTCTCTTTGTCATTAGTATTTACTGTAACTACAGCCTAACATATATAGAGAAATAATGTAGCCCCCCCTCCTCGTCTTTACAAGGTGTTTTTTGTTTAAATTTATGGTAGTACCGAGTTAGTGTCATATAATCTTAGGTACTGGGAGTGGTGGAAAAATTTGCAGCTTTCTTCGGGTAACGTCCCTTTCTTTTGAAAAAAAAACGACGAGATAAAACTGTTCAGTAGGAAGCAGGTCTTTTTTAAAGCTTAATCAGCATCGGCTAGAATAAAATTACACAGGCCTAGTGCAACAAGGAAGGAAAAAAAAGACATGAACATTTTACGCAGAGTCCCAAAGCATATCCCAGTCTTATTGAGAATTTCAAGACATACTGCTATGAAAAATTTAGTATTACCGTCAGACTGAGTGACTGAGACCCAGTCGACAAGTTGCATTCATTAATATAAAATCTTGCACTTCTGAATAAGTGATGCACTTTTTCGTTTCATGCACATCTCACGAAGACTGCAGCTTACCGTTGAGATCAATCACGTCGAATAAGAACTGAAGTTTCTCTTCTTGGCTGCCGTTTACCATCAAATGAAGACCATCGACTAACTCTCCTAATGATACACTGCCACTACTATCCTTGTCGAACAACTCAAATATACGTGGAACGTACGGCGACTGCAGAAGGAATTTTAAGTAACTTGAGTAACTCACGCGTCAAGAGATGACACTTCTCATAGCTATGTTAATATTTTGATATCTGCCTAACTTTACCCGAATTGAACTTAAAAAAAGGACAAAAAAGGGCAGAATAACGAAAGTAAACATTATATGCTAGTCGACTTTGTGTGTCATCCTACTTTAGACAGAATGGAGCAGCAAAAGTTAAAATATAAATTCGTGAGCAGCGTGAATTTAAATGAATGAAATTTCACACTATGGAATCCTTACATTTCAAAGCATGACACACTTAAAAAACGCCTTGGTAATTTTGTATACCCAGCCTTGTGAGTCTACATCCTGGTACTTCTGTAAGGTAAAACAAATAGGCCTACCTTAATTCTTTAAAATGAAGTCATGTTCTGTAAAAGTTAGTTATTTTTAGCTCAGAAAATTTGCTGACAATTTTGCAAGACTGTGTTTGCAGCTCTGGCGTTTTGCCAGTTGGCCGAAAGTTGGCCAAACTGTTATTTTAGTAAAGTATATGTTTTGAAAATTTATCTTTATTTGACCTGTGATTCTAACCATTAAATGAACAGGACCAAAGGATTCAAAATTTCTTTCAGTACTCTAACCACAGTTTAAATTTGCTGAGTATTAAATTGCTCCTCTGGCGTAGTTGTCACACCCACAGATATGACTGCCCAAGAGGCATGCATACGCAGAGAACTCAAGGGAACAACAGTGAACAAACGGACATAGTAGGAACTTCATTCGTGGAGTACCAATTGACTAATCCCTCCGTTATTGTCCCCAAATTATCTGCACCTGTTTTGACAGGTCCGGCAAATCGGTAGTGTTTATACAAGCACAATATGATTTATATTGTTGAGTCAAGTGGCAAATCGTTGAACTTTTGGATATGCGACTGATGAAAGTCTTGTGTATCAAGAGTCCCGTTTGAAATGTAAGGTCATGTCGGTACTGTTGTCATAAAGCATATGTTGTAAACCTCGTTGGAAGTTCATTGGCCCTGTGAATACATGTTAGACCAACATATCAACAGACCGACGGACCCGACCGACAGACAGACAGACAAACAGATAGAGATATAAACGTAAATCGGCAAAGCTGGAAAATATGGATGAGGTGAAAAGTCTAGAGGGTTTCGAACTCAAGACTTCCGCTTGCAAGCGCGGGCGCTCTAACCACTGAACCATGAATGCAAGTGGTTGCAGTCCCATCCTCCTTTTGACAAAAGGTACACATAGGAGATTCGGTCTTTTTCACAGCCAAAAAAAAAAAAAGAAAAGAAAAAATAGTTTTATTTGTCCCTAGAATTCGAAGAAGGAAACGGAACTGAAAATAATAAATCTTAGTATCGAAAAGAGTATGACAAAGTATAGCAAAAAGTCTTCCCCAGTTCTCAGTTGGTAAGCTTTTATTACAAGACGAATACCATTTTGAATTGCAGAAGGGACAACTGTTATTTTCGCTATAAGTTTATTATAAACT
>WURT03643948.1:9157-19689 GCA_009936505.3 Holothuria glaberrima | reverse complement strand
GTCAGGTTATCATACATGTCACAGACTTTCATTTAACAGTTGAATTCCCATAGTCTTATTATTTGCTCAGGTCAGGCGAAGATATAATGGGAAATTTTCTCGGCTCCTGCTCCCAACCCTTCTTTGGCTGTTTTCTTTTTTTCTGGAGAGAAACCTTACAGCTGCGGTACAAATGTGAAGCCTTAGCCTAGTTATTTATTTTGCTAGATGAAAAGAAACTGCATTTCCCTAAGATCCCCACTGAGAGTTTGTACATATTCCATAGTTCAAACCTATCCTATAATATTCACAAACAATGTGTACATTCCGCCACAGAAGATGTGCCTTTCCGCCATAGCAAAAAGGCACGTTTTCTATGGCGGAATGAACACATTTTCTATGGTGGAAAGTACTATGGCAGAATGACACGGCCCCGGGTAATTTTAGGGTTGTACAATAGGGTATACTTAGAGATATAGTATATTATTATAGACGTGTATATGCAATGAAGTTAGTCTGTACTTATAATATTTAAAATCACTCGCTGGCAGCTCGGCTCACAGCGCAAGTGGTTAGGGCATGGACTCACTATACATCTACAGTGCATCACCTTTGTCTTCAGATTGTAATGTACAGCGTTCGAATTCCACTGCAACAAGTCTTGTTATGCTTCTTCATGTTGGCTGTTTTGGAACTTAACTTATAACTGAAATTTTAATCTGGAGAACTTTGTAAGTTTTAAGTTGTAAAACTTTGTCACTTCCGGTCACTGATTCTAAATTAGTACCAAATTGTCAATCCCAAAGTATCATCTCCGGGTAGTTGCAGATGTATGATAACCAAATTCAAAGTTGTGTATCAAAGAAAGTAATTCAAGATCAGGAATCACCAAGCCAAAATGGAATACATTTTAGAAACTCAAGGATTTTTGATTTGTAAAAAGAGGGAAGTATGGAGAAATTACAGTGAAAATAAAGGTCAGGTTCAATGAGAAGCATTCAAGAAGTCAGAAATGGAAGTAAAGGAGGAAATAAGATGGTACAATTATGAAATACAGGGCCACTCTTGAACATCACATAGCATCCGGATGCATGGATGTGATGTGACACTGTTTAAACTGTACGCGCTTGCACCCTAAACTTTGACTCTGCATCCGAGCATCCGCGCATCCACTCCAGAATATTGCTTGTGGTCGTAATAAGGAATGGACAACAATGAGTTGTTCTCAAATTAAACTTGCCTGCTTTATTCGTATTCCCATTTTATTTTTAAATAAATGGACTTCAGACATTTTCCGTATATATACCAACACGTTATTTTGAATGATTTTTCCAAACTGTGACTGAGCATCTGCGCATCCACCCAGGGGGTGCTTAGAATTGAGTTCGAATATTTTCAAAAAGTTTCAGTTTGCCTCTGCAACCGAGCATCTGCGCATCCATCCAAAATACTTCCAGCGGACTTGGAAAAAAAATTACAGAAAGTGACACATGAACAAAGATATTCTAGATTAACGATGTGTCGTTCTCAAAAGGCATCTTTGCTAACTTGGACTTCTCATCCCCACATCCGGATGCTCAGATACAACTCTTGAGTGGTCCTGTATTCTATCATTACTCCAATAAGATTGGCGGGGAGAAAGTTTGAAATACTATTGATCAGCAAAATTAAGGATGACCCCAAACATTTTATTCCTATGTAAGGTCTAAACAACCTATTAAAAGGCAAGTGGCAAGTAACACCTTCAAAAGATGAAGAGCCTACTGTACATGCCAGAATCTTGTGCATTTTGCTTGCTGATACTGTATGCACATGCAGCAAATCATCCAGGAGGCTATAAGCATGTCTGAAAAATGGTAGCTGGGGTTATTTTAGAAACCCTCTGTGAGCATGGTAATTTTAGTGATGAATTAATCAAGTTATGCACTATTTGTTTCTGTTGCTAATATGTCTTTGTTTGCTTTTCTTTTAGGTTGCAGACTGGACAGGATTGACCTATTCTGACAAAAGATATCTAGGTAATTATGTTAGCTAGTCAAGACTGAACTCCATTGTGCAATCTCATAAAAATCCATCTAGTGTGTAGCCATCCCCATATAGGGATAGGGCTGTCCCAAAAGTTTAGCAAAGTAGTTGATGATAAGTGCTACCCACATGGAGAAATAGTAATCACCTCACTTGTTTTTGTCAGAAAAAAAGCAATGAAATTTTACAGCTTAGGAAAAAACTAATCTCAGATTTTACATTGCTTAATTGATGCGCAAGATGCTGTTAGGTAATTTTAGAGTCATTAATTATTAGAAAACACAAAGCAAGCAGTATGGGGTGCTTCTGATGAAAAGGTCTAATTATTTTGTCTTAGTTTTGTTTCTCAGAATATGTTAAATGTGGATTTCAATTTCTTTGTGAACCTTGAATTGGTATTTGGTAATAGTCACATATTGATTCATTGTTCATACTAACATTATGGTGCTGTATAGGATCAGAGCTGGTTTATCTAGTACCCACTCTTATACTACATCATCCATGCCGTAACTTGATAAGCATGTCATCACTTGCCTGTGTGAAGAAGGGAAATAAGGGTCAGTTTAAGTGTCAAGTACATCATGTTAAGCAAAACAAAGTTTGTGTTTTGATTGTTTTCCAGATTTGTTTAATTTTCTAGAAATATATTGCTAGCTAATATTTCTTTTCAATATTTTCATTTTGTAGGTAAATATTCTTCCCAGTTTGCAGCAGGTTCACAGTATACATATTACCATGAGCAGGATGAATCTACTTTCCAGTTGGTGGACACAACAAAGGTTCAGAAACCTGTTTACATGCGAAACAAGAATCGCTTCAACCAGGTAAGGATTAAAACTGCACATTTTTGAACTTCTTCCTAATTTCTTAATGCAGCAGAATGACATCAGAATGCTCAACTCTACCCACTCCTAAATGCCCCTCTCCATCCCGCTAACCTTCTACCTCTAAGATACCAGTAAGTCTAGTCCGTAAGTTAAAAATTTTGTACACCTTGACATGTTTTGATACAGATTTATTATCGAAGACTATAGCTGTATTTATTGTAAGTCTACTTATATCTTAATTATTCAAACAACTTTATTTTATGTTTTCTTTATCTCTTTATAGCGTAATTTGAGGAGAGAGCGAGAGAGGAGGGAGCAGAGAGCTAATAACCAAGGACTCCAGACCCTGACTAAAGTCCAGAAAGAACGTCAGAGACAATTCAGGCGTATGCAGAAGCAGTATGGTAAACACCGTTGGCATGACAATAGAAATCAGGTATTTTTTTATTTAGTGATGTATCATGCAAAGGGCAACTATTGAACATTGCCAAGATAAATGTTGAAATAGCACACAGAGGCATAGTTTCCTATGGGTTTTAGAGTGTTTGAGGCAGCATAACCTTGGAGCTACTACCAATGGAGTAAAAGTAAAATCTTTGTTACTTGGTGTGATTGTTTGACCCCAATTGTCACCCTGTAATCATATTCTCACCACCTTTAAAAGTCCATTGAGTTCTTAACCCTATGATATTTAAAGTTCTTTGTCCCATTGTCCCACTTAATCCCTTTGAAGCTCTATAATCTGTCCAGACAAACAAGATCCCAAAGCTTTGCTTGTTTAAAAAGAATGACTGTTATGCAAGTTTACTCATCAAAAAATTTAAATGAGTTTTGCAAAAGACAATGCACAATTCATTAATTCACAGTGTCTTTGATAGACAAAGATGTGCAGTCTACAATTGCCCTCAACAGCTACGACACGTTCCCCAAATAAAGAAAAATTTACATTTATTTCCAATGATACCGCTAATTTCTCTTTGACAATATTTTTGTGGCTTTGAAAACTAAAAGACATTTCACAATTAAATTTCCCACTTTTCCAGATTCTTCCTGAAAACAAAATTTAGCTTAACATAAAGCTTGATCCTTGCTTAGTTTTATAGAATGGGTGACACATGTGCACACGAGTGCACATTTTTGAAAATCACTTCAGTTCCAACTTAAAATTTACAGCCTAAACACCAGTAAGGCTGTGTGAGTTCTAATATGGATCAAAAGGTCTTGCCTATAACTGTTGCTTATCCTTTGATAATCCTGGATTATAGCCTTTTGTAGCAGCTAATGAGGTTTTTGAGCTTTGGAGTGTCGGAACGGATGATTGCTTCAAAGAGCAATAAGCTGCTTTCACTCCATTCGTAGTAGCTTCATGGTATAATTAGTTCACAGGGGTAATATGGTGCCAGATTTGACCCGAACAGTGAGGGAAATGTCAGTACTTTATAGCTAGTACAGTACAGGTGGATATTATAGCAAATTTGTGTGAGGTAGTGGGCAAAAACTGTGAGTTGGCTGCCTCACAAAAACAATGCCGGGGAAACCCTGAGAAGTAAAAAAAATGGTAGAAATAGTGTTTACAATTTACCAAAACTGAAACTGAAATGTTCATTACAGAATCATGTATTTCTTCATGTAGCGGGCTTTGGCAACTCCCAATATTTTTTGAAGTCAGTTGTGACTTTGAAGGAGTCATGATCCCTTTCATTGAAGAAACTCAGCAGCTATAAACTGTACACTATGCATACACCACTATGCTTACACTACAGGCTTGTCACTTAAGGTGCCGCACTGACAATGCCGCCAACTGAAGAAAAGAAAGCTTGCTAATGAATAGAGGGAAAGATCAGAAGAGCCAGTCATTAACCCTTTCGCAGCCAGCCTCAATTTCCCTATTGTGCCCTTTTCAGCCAGCTAGCTGAACACTGTTCTTGGCAATATTTGCAATGTAACGTAACTTTTTACCTTAACTGAATTCGAAGTTGGTCTGAACATAAAAATTGTAGAATGTACATTCCTCTACCAGTTACCATCATTGTTTAAAATGCAATTCGGTCAAACAAATTCAAAATGGCCGCCGATTGCCTCAATTCCCGGAACTAGTCCCTGTACTGATGTATGATCTTCATTTTCCCAGAGATCGCAAATTTTGCTATGAAAAAGGATCAAGACAATTGACAGAGCCCCAGTTATGATCCAGAATATTCGAGGACATACCAAACGAATCAATTTCACCGTCTTTTTTCTTCAGGGCCACCTTCAGAACTTCCTACCCTGATTAAAATATACGTGCTGCTTATTCTGACTAATCCAAGGAGGCTGCCATTTTGTTTGCCCAGTATATCCTTACTACTTCAAGTTACGAAATAAAATCCAATTACGCCATCCACACAAATTATGCGTAGAAGCTATTCAGAAGGTCACACCGACTTCTGGGGGTATTTCTATAGCTTGTTTGGTCCTTTTTAAGCACAGTAGGTTGGATACGTAATAGTACGTAAGTGGCTGTGAACAGGACATTACCTTGATACGTACTATAACGTATCTGGCTGCGAAAGGGTTAAAGTATTTCATTAAAATCTGGGAAAGAACACGTTTGTGTATTTTTGACTGTACTGAAAATTACCCAGAAGTTACAATTCCAAATTTCCAGCCAGGAGTTATGATTCTTTAGTCAAGTAACTTGCCCAAGCTTTTCATGTAGTACATATTTTTATCTCCAAAGTTTGACTTTTCATCTTTTATCTATTTTGTTTAAAGCAAAATCAGATCAAGAGTCGGTCAGCATCAGTCCAGGTTCGTGGTGAGTGGTCAGTTGCAGAGGATTTGGATTTCCCCAGACTGAATAAGTTGCGCCTTCCAAGTATAGGAGATCCAGAAGACTTGTGAGTTGAGATTTATCAAATCATTTGAAACATTTTCTCTCTCTAACAATTACAAGTCACAACTTTTATCTGCAAAAAAGGTTTTATTTACCTATCACATATAGAGAAAATGTAGGTTTTGTTCCATTTTTTGTAAATAAAAGACAAATATTATTTTTTTTGCTGTTGTGTGAGCTTTGGAAATTGAATTTTAAAGCTCTTTTTCCTTCAGTAGTGCATGACCATGGGGCTATAAGTTGAGTTTGTCTTAAGTTACACAGGAACATAGTTTGATTCCACTAGAATTTTTTGCAGGAAGCTGACTCAGGGACAGTGGTAATGAATGAATTACAAGAATCATGGTATTTTGATGGCTAGAGAATGAGATAGGAGTGCGGTTTTGTGACTAAGTTGTCATTTGCGGGGAATTCCATAAATTGGGAATGGGAAGGTAAATGCACTAATTCTATGAGAGGTGAGTTTTAGTCAATATCAGGTTAGTAGTGTCAATTGCTCCATGGGCCAATGTAAAGACTTTGACCACTTGAATGTGAGATCTGTAGCTTTATGTCCAGAGTCCAATAGAATAGACCTAGTGCATTGACATTGCACAATGTTATTTTGGAGGCAAAACAATGAAGCACACTGCACACACATCGTAGGTTTTGGCATGTGCATGAGTCTGCTACATGCGCATATCCAACAGGTACACAAATCAGCTGTATGCATTTTTTTGGTGACAGTTGCAATAATACACCCTTGCCTCCATTGGAGGGCACACTTTCTGGTCTGTAATATCATGTGCATGAGGTCTGTAAGAAATTGTGCATTTAATTTAGTCAATGAAGTTGTGTTATTAGGTCTCAAGAAGAATGCAGTTATAATTTGAGTGTGCTATTTTAGCAAGTATTACCCCTCCTTATTAAGTGTAATGCTGTATCAATTGGTCATGCCAAGTCAGTAATTGAGTGAAGTAATTTGTCAGTTTTCAATGTAGTCAGGAACTGTCAGAAAATAGATGAAAGTTGACCTTTGTATTGTGACTTGCTTTAAGATTCTGTATAATGAAAAAAATAACTATGTGTCCTTAAGGTGATACCAAACAATGGATATGCTGTGCTTGTCTTAAAACAAGTATTTTGTTTGAGAATGTCTTTAACCTGCTTTGAGGTTTCTTGAAGCACAGAAGTAAAATTGAAAACTTCTCCTTTGCTTTGAGTGTGTCTGTTGATATTAAGTGAAATAATATCAGTGACTTTCTCCTTGTCTGACTTGTCAAACTGAAAAGTTTGGTGAAGCAGTCATCAGCCATATTCCTATTTGCTTTGTTGACACTTTTCAGGATCACGTGTGGTGAGTTGGAATACTATGACAAGAGCTTTGATCGCATTAACACCAAGTCAGAGAAACGTCTTTCACGTGTGAACAGATTGTTCCATAAAGTGACCACTACCGATGATCCCAATATAAGAAAGGTGAATTTTTATTTTGATTGTTTGGTATCTTCACTGGTAATTTTAAGGAAAGTTTCAATGTAGTTCAAAGTCTTTTTATAAATGAATATTATTTATCATATATTTTATTCTAGGAAAGCAATAATGAGAAAAAACTGATAAAAATGCAGTAAAATGTATTTTAATGGGTTTGAAGGAATTTGTGTTTGTGGCTTGTGGCTTTTTTTTTTTTTTTGGGGGGGGGGGGGGGGGATTTAGTTGTGAAGATAGTAAAGACTGATGTATTTTACAAGATTTCCAAATGGGAAGAAAAATACACCCTTTAAAGAGAAAGTATTTGCAGTTACAGTTTCCCCACAGTAGCTGTCAGAATTGAACACAAACTCCAATTGTTGCAGATTTTAAGCCTAGATTTTACTATAACAATCTTTGCAATAACTTTTTGTCAGGGAGGAGAGAATACTAGAGTAGCTGCAAAATTAAACAGAATACATAACTGTTGGGGGACTGCTGACATAGGTTTCATGGTAACTAAGTCTTTGAAATAAGATTTTGGTTGATGTATGGGATGGAGAAATAACTACAGAAGCTGCAAGAATTGAACAAAATCTGTAACTGTTGGGGAACTGCTGACATAGGTTTCACAGTTTTAAACAAGTCTTGGCCAGAAGTTTTGGGAAGGTGAGTGGGGAGAGCAAAAAAATACAGAAGCAGGAAGAGTTAAACAGAATCTTTACCTGTTGGGAGACTGCTGGCTAGTTTGCACAGTTATTAAGTGTTTGAAGTTAGTTTTTGCAGGATAAATGGGGAGGAGAAACAACTACTTTTAGTGTGATTATAGCATACAAATGCACAACTATGTAAGTTATTATTATAAAATCATGGCTTCAAATTGTAGTATTTTGGAAATGAAAATGATATGTCAAATTGTTTTTGTTTTCTATCCCATTTGTAGTTGGCATCCAAGGGAAATGTATTTGGAACAGATATCATCCTTGCTACTCTCATGTGTTGTACAAGATCAGTCTATTCTTGGGATATTATTGTCCAGGTAAACTTTGTTCTTATTTGGAATTCTGCAGAAGATTTGTTTGATTGTATTGTTTCAAAGAGTGAATTGATTCTGGAATCCACACTGCAATTATAATGCTCTTCAGGGCAGAAAATATCCAGTGTATTAAAAGTCGACAGCAAAATCTCATTTAAAGAAATTGTTGCCTCTCAGGTCATTTTTTTTTTTGTGCCTTAAAAAACTGTTACTTCTGTGTAAAAAGGAAAATGCAATTCCAAATAAGGTCTTTAAGTAATTGTTACAGAATGAAAGTCACGCCTTTGGGAATCATTAACAATATATGTATAAATATTCACTTAAATAATCCAATACTCTAATGATGAACGACAGTCATCGCTCATGTGTTATGTCACAATATTTCTAAGAAAGTAAATTTTTTTGGCTAGAGTGTGTTTATAGTGAGACTGAATGGTTTAAAAGTGATGACATATTTTTCTGCCTTTGCCATGTTGTTTCCATGTAAACCCAATTTGCCCCTGTATGATACATTGAAGGAGGGTTGTGTGTAGCAAAAAGTGAGTGCAGGTAACAGTGCTACCCAAATAGAGAGATACAAGGGGAAAAGCCATCAGTGTTTTTTTTTAAATTAATGAAATATTCAAGGACAGATTAAAAGCATAGTACCTTCTTGTCACTACAGAGGCCCAGAATGAATCTAAGAAAGTTTAAACATGTGTTAACTTTAACATTATTTAATTTAATTATTTATTTAATTTTAATTTTAATTTAACTATTTAAATTCAACTTAAGGTATAGAAATGCACTGGCCTTCCAGAAAATAAAAAAGGATGGCTCAATGGTTTTATGTGACATGTTTATCCCTAACTTTATTATACAAATTGTGTCACGGTACAAGATTCATGCTTTGGTGTTTCTGAAGGAATGGTATCCATGAAATCTTCTTCCTCTTTAGGCCTTAAAAGAATAAGTGTTGGGGTTGTCAGACGGTTTAGAAGTTGGGGTGTTGTGAGGTATAGATTGATGGTAGATTTATTCTGTTGTGGCATTTTATTTTTGTGGTGGTTCTAATGTAAATCCATTACTTTGGTTCAGATCATTCAGTTTTATCAACCATTTGAAACCTTTTTTTCACAGCATGTAGGAGGAAAATTGTTCTTTGACAAAAGGGATGATTCTGAATTTGGTAAGTTTATAGTCATTATTTTGATTCTGTAGGAGTACCATTAGACACATTTACACACATGTACACTTATGTTTTTTCACACACTTACAGATGACCTTACTTTTTATCTCCATTGTGTTTGCTTTCTTAACCCTAACTTTAACAATACACTTATGAGGACTTGAGAAATCTATTGAATTCCCTTCAGAGGACCTAGAAATCCATTGTTCAGGTTCTCCGTCTGACAAGTAAAGAAACACACTCACACACACACACACACACTCAAAACAGAAAAGCTTGTACTCTTTCTGTTGAAGTGACATGGAAAAAAGAAAAAAAACAGAAATATTGAAAAGCTTTGGTCCAGTAGGGGCGTGGTATTCCTGGAGATTACTCTCAGTGTGCTATTGACATGCAAGCATTCTCTTAGTGTGGTTTTTTTTCTCCTAAGTTGCTTCTCTACATTATTACTGCTTTAGTTTCAGTTTATAAACTCGTTTGCAACCATTCATAATTCTGCTTGTACCACTTATTCTCAGATCTTCTCACTGTGAATGAGACTGCCAAGGAACCTCCCCAGGAAGAGGGTAACCATATCAACTCTCCTCGTAACCTTGCTCTAGAAGCCACCTTCATCAACCATAACTATTCTCAACAGTGTTTGAAAATGGTGAGCAAAAAGTATTAAATTTATGAAGGAGACATTGGTAAATTTTTGTGCTTAGCTCCAAAATTGAGACTTTCCTCATCGCATTTCGCTTGGTTTTCAGTCACAGTTATTAAAGGCAGAAAGTTAACTTGTAAATTTGTGGACATACACGCTAGATGGCTCAAACATTTTGGACTGGA
The DNA here is from genome assembly GCA_009936505.3 of Holothuria glaberrima. NCBI lineage: Eukaryota > Metazoa > Echinodermata > Holothuroidea > Aspidochirotida > Holothuriidae > Holothuria > Holothuria glaberrima. Next base: position 9,502 of record WURT03643948.1, on the reverse strand, counting down.
GTTTTCATCGCTCTGATAAGTCAAGTTTTTGCAAACAGATGTGACTGTGATTGTGTGCTGGATCCCTCATGATGTCATGTAACTAGAGATGTTATACAAAGTTCATTTTTACACCGTATTACCATATGTTTATGAAACCTTGAACTTGGAACATCACATGCTTTCTGTGTTGCTAAGAGTGTAAAGGTAAACTTTTTAACAGATTGGCAGTTGAGGTCAACAGATTGGCAGCTTAGGTTTTCAAATATCTTATTGTAAATCTGATAAAAAGAACAAATAGAACTCTCTTTTCATCACTGTGGAAAGTACTGTTAGGAGGCAACACTAATCGAAGGGGTGTTACTT